>JAODFW021550560.1:0-13690 GCA_027575235.2 Palythoa mutuki
TCATTTTCATTCAAAATTCTAGTACAGTTCGAAAGCAGCTCTATAGGCTTTAATTTGATATACGGGTTTAAGTATCTACGGTTTAAGACAGATGTATGGTATCGTTTTGATGCAAGGTATACGGTAAACTTAAGGTCCCTATTATTGATTAACCACGGCACTGATTTTATGATTTCAAAATGTCTTTACATTTCAGCTGCTCAACCGTTAAACGATCAACTTGCAGCTCAGCAAGGGGTTCAACAACAATTCAATGATCAGGCGTTACAGACACCTCAAACTCAACCCGCATTCAATAACCAGACCGCGATGACACCTGATATGCAGCAACCAATCAATGACCAATATGGCCTGGCAGCCCAGCAACAGCAGCAGATGAATAATCAATATGGCGTGGCTCCCCAGCAGCCAATGGTCGATCAGTATGGTCAGCCTGTGGCACAGCAACAACAGTCTCCCTATGGAGTTCTGGATGCCTCGCAACAAGGGGTACCAGTTTATCAGGGACAGACGCCTAAGAAGCCCTTCTTAAAGAAGAGTAAGTTTCGGTTGTCTGCTATTTTCGTTTGATACTCAAGCTACCGCGACTGGATATATGTTTATATTGGGTATTTGAAATTCCGCGACTCGCGCAATCCCTCGAGATTATCCGTTGCGTATTTATTCAGCTCATAATTACTATTCACTTGACCTTACAGTTAGCATAACACTTCACTGGGTTTATTTTTCATTATTATACTGATTCACAGATATAATGACAAGGCTATATTCAACTATTTTTCAATGTTTATACATGCATGCAACAAACTAACCATTGTCCTTCTCCAATAAACTGGTGCGAGTCTACTCATACACCGCCAGTACTGCTATGGGAAATATGTAAACGCTTTCTACGGATTTGTTTAGACCACACTTTTAAGGTGGTTTTGAGGCTTTCAAGTGGAGATTGAGATCGAGGTTTTGAAGCTGGCTGGAACCAGGGAGGGTTGTGGGGGCTGGGAAAGGGGTACAAAAAAATGTTTTCGGTCAGTAAATCTGAAACTATAAAAAATATTAAAACCAAATTAAACAAATGAATAATTCGAGAACAACAATACAATTAATTTTGTGCTTTTTAATTGGCGAGTTATATCATTAAGGTGTTACCGTCGCCTCTCACGACGTGATCTGTCCAGGTCACGTGACCTCCATCATTAGCTGATGAAGGCCATGGTTTATGGCCGAAACGTTCTATGTTCTACGTTTCAAATACACTTATTTCCAGTAAAAGATTTGATTCTACAATTAACATTTTACTAAACTGGATGAATTTATATTATGTTTACTCATAGAGAAAAAGAGAGTTCTAGAAAGAGTTAGTGTCGGTACTAAAGTTAAAGCTAGTAGGTTTTTTGAGTGACAGGAGGTCTTGCATGTATTGAAGAGTTTGGGTATTCAGTGCTTTGAGATGAGGAGTATTTTAAAATGAATAGGCTGTTTAATAATTAGCCAGTGAAAGGCATGCAGGACAGGAGAGAAGAGCGACAGGTCTTAGAGGTTAATCGAGCTGCTACGTTTTGAAAAGATTTTCTAACTGGGTTTTAGAAGTTCCACAGAAGCAACTGTTGCTGTAGTCAAGTTGGTTAATTATCATAGTTTGGATGAGCTTACACTATTTTACTTCTATCGCAGATGAATGTGCTGATATGTTTGATAGCTGCCCACAAATGGCTAAGAACAATTACTGTAAAGATTATAAAGCTCTTATGGAAGTACAGTGTAGGAAATCGTGCGGTTTTTGCGGTAAGTAGAGTATAGAAACTGACTCAACTATTGCACCAATTAATTTCAGTAAACATAATAATACTGTGCTTTATATGTAAGATCAACTATTAGAAAAACATCCGGTTTGACTTTCTTGAATGAAAGGAAAATATTTTGACACGGCCGTTTTTGAAAAGAACGTTCGAGGTCCTGAAACGAACGTTGTGGTTATTGTAAAGTTTGCGAAGTTGTTACAATAGATATAAAGTAAATATAGATGCAACACACTTTGTGTCTCTAAAGGAAATGTTATCAAAATAAATGCTGGAAAAAACAGAAGCCCAGAGCAGGAATCGAATCCATGACTTGTGCTACTTCCGGGACAAATACAGTGTTGCGACAGTACGATGGGATCGATTTTGAAATTTGGAATGGGAGTCAAAATTGTATTCCAAAATTAACCCAGGTTGTGAAATAAGGTTTTCTTGGCATAGATTTGAGTGTTTTACTGTAAAACACGCCACTGGTATAAGTAACATATTTTGAATATCCTCACTAGTGAAGATATCGCTGACGTCATTCCTTTGTTCTTCCGAAAATTTTCAAAATTCGTAAAATCACTTAAAATAGATTTTAAAGTAGTTCCGAGATTTTCCGAAAATTTCCATAGATTTCCGGACACTGATGAAAATTTCCGAAGATTTTCCGAAAATTTTCAAAACTCGCAAAATTATTCAAAAACAGATTTTAAAGTGCTTCCAAAATTTCCCGAAAATTTTCGAAGATTTTGGAACATTGCTAAAAATTTCCAAAAACGCATTAGAAACGGTTTTAAATATTGACGAAGCTTCTGTAGATTTTCGGAAACTGTTAGATAGTTCCAGTGATTTCCTCACTCGTGAAATATTTTTTTCCACTCGAAGATAAACTTCATATGTTCGCGCCACCATGTAATCTCCTTCATATCCGTGCCATGGTAGTTTTAAGGCCGCTTCACACTAGTGAAGTAAGGGGAGAAGGAGACTTAGACGGAAGACTCTTCCGCGCGTGTGTGAATCAATGAACGGAGAAGGAAGCGTAGAACGAAAAGATGGCGTATAATCGCGCGGCCCATAGCCTGGGAACGTGTTTTTCATTCATTTCAGTCGCCATGTTTACAATCGCGCGGCGTTGAGCATGGAAACTAGCCTCAAAATTCGGTTTCTCATTGGATAAGTCGTTCCGTCTCCGTCTCCGCTTCAGTTCATTGATTTACACATGAACGTAACTGAAGTAAGCGGAGAAGGAGACGCAAGGAAAAGGAATCCGTCCGTTCTGGTTCCTTCACCGCTTGCTTCTACGCTTCCTTCTCCGTTCGTTGATTCACACACGCGCGGAAGAGTCTTCCGTCTCCGTCTCCTTTTCCGTCTGAGTACCTGCACTAATTGTCGCTAGAAACAGAACGCGAAAAGACAGTTTTTGGAGTTCTTGGTACGACAAGGACTTGATAACAAACATGGTCCCAGTAACTTTTTACCTTCAAGAAGAAACATTTAAATGTATTCTTGTTTTAAAATCTTAAGGCAGAGAAAAGAAAACTGAAATTACTTACAGAAACAAGTAACAAGCAATTAAAAATATATTTTTTCTGAGCCGTCGTCGTTGACGTCGTCGTCCTCGTTGCGTAAAGTCCCTATTATTGCGGTGCAGTGGTTTCTGCTAATAATTGTGCTTCTTTTTTCTCTTGTCTTGTGTCAACGGTTCTTTCTAAACAGTTTCGGCTCGGTTACCAGTTTCGGCCCTCTTCAGTGAAACAGAAGCAGATACATGTAACAGAAGCAGATACATGTAACAAGAAAGACTGCCCGATTTGCGGCGATAGTGGGAATGGGAGAAACCGGAATTGCCACAGAACAACAAAGGGGGGGGGGGGGGGGGCAGGATACACAAAAACGTGCCTAAGTTGCGGTACAGATAACATCGAGTCAATCTACCACGGGGAAACGAGTCAGACTCTTCATAGCAGACTGAAACAACATGCCGGAGGCCTGCACAGTAAAGCGGAAGAGAACCCAATATACGAACACCAACAAGTCTTCCATGAAGGAATAGAGAGTAAATTCAGCTGCACACCACACAAGTTCTTTAAAGATCCCTTAACAAGACAAATAGATGAAGGAACACGGATTAACATGAGCTTGTCTACGAACGATCCCCTTATGAACTCAAGAACAGAGTTCAGACAAGGTGTGGTACCGAGAGTACGAATTGTTAGAGGGATCCAGGATTGAACAAAGCAAGAACTGAAGAGGAAGAAAGAAAGAAAAAAAAACGTTTGTATTACGTCACGTCTTAGATAACGTCCCACATGTACAGGAATGTATGGCTACCTTAATCTGAAGAGCGAAAGATCAAATTTTTCACTGTATAGGGCTCTTACCGAGCCGAAACTGGTAACCGAGCCGAAACTGTTTAGAAAGAAGCGTTGACACAAGACAAGAGAAGGCAGATGCTCTTATGAAGGGCTAACGCTCGAAACGTCAGCTTTCACAAGTTCCCACGGCGATGATAATTTTTTTTATCGACATTACTTCAAGAGAAGACAGAAGTACAATTATGACGAAGTCTGTGTCGGCTCAAATTCTTAGATTGTGACGAGAGTGGTTTCTGCATGAAAATAAACCAAAACGAAGCTCTCGGCCAAAATTCAAGTGAAAATACTGCGGCGAGCGCAATAACCTCGTTTCCATGTGTTTTCATGCAGAAACCACTGCACAATAATAACGACTTGCGGATCTGCAATAACAACTATTGCTCCAACACTCGAAAGGCGATAAACTTTGGTAAATTTTCGAAGTCATTCGACTCACTCACCGATGAATTTGAAAATATACAATAAAAACTGATCAAAAACCTATAAGTATGAGTATTGGGGCCCACGTTTCTAAAATTAGGCAATTATTTCTGAACATTTTAAAAAAAATAAGAAATGTCAGTTCTTGAAAGAAAAACTTCTGATTTCACAAGTATGCGGTAACTGATATGAGATTAAACTTGAATTTGATATGGGAGAAAGTAAAGAGGAAATTTTGGCGCTAGAAACTCCTCTCCGTATTTCTTATTCTATTCTCTCTCGCACCAAGAATCCATCACTAGGAGCGTTCATTTTTCCCTGTTTTTCACGTTTCCATCAGAGGAGTGGGGGAGGCTCTTTTTAGCTTTTGATTCCAGCGCAACAAGCAAATGAGTTTTCTGTCTATCTAATCAGAAAACATACTTAGTTTCACGGCGAATACAATTTTAAGTACTCTGCTATGTGATAGGCTCCTGCCAGGTGATATAGACACTCCTAGTGTTGGGCTCTTTTCCTCTCTCACTCCGTTTTTCGTGCCCTCTTTTTCTTTCATTTGCTTCTCCTACCTACCACCTCTTTTTCCTCTTTCTCGATATTCTTACCCTTGTAACCACTTTGCCCTATTTACAAATCTTTATCCCGTACACCTTCCTTTGTCTTGTCCACACACCTTTTTTCCTCCCTTTTTTGTGCCCTCTGTGTCAAAGAGTTTTAATACATTTTTTCTGTTTATGATTTCTTTTTTCATAATTACAGATGTCAAGAAGAAACCGATCGAGGACAAACCAGAAGGATCCGGCAATATTGTGAAGGACCATTCAGGTTCCGGGTTAGGCGATTATGTTTGGGCAGATTCTATGTCTGGTTCCGGTGAAGGGGCCTGGGATTCATCTGCGTCTGGTAATTCTCTCATAAAATGTAATCAATTTAGTGGCCTTTAGATGTTTTCTTTACAATAAAAGATTTCCGTTTGATCGTTTTGCAAGAATTTTACAAGTTATGCACCATTTGAACTTTCAAATTCATGGTTTGTAAGAATAACCAGACGTAAAAACGTGAGGACATTTTAATTATACAACTCGTTCAAAGGAAGGAACTAAGAGATTTCTCATTCAACGGCTCTTTTTTCTCATAATAACAACAGGGAGTGAAAGTATGGGAGATAAAAAGTCAGCGATTCCCTCCGGTCTCCTTAAGAAAGTTATTAGCCCCAAGCAACTTCCAAAGCAGGACGCAAAGGAGGCTGGGTCTGCAGCTTCAGGGTTCTGGGACACTTCTGGTTCAGGCGCCGAGCAGCAGCAGCAGCAGCAGCAGCAGCAGCAGCAGCAGCAGCAGCAGCAGCAGCAGCAGCAGCAGCACGAAACTAAAGGAGAGTCGGGTTCAGGCCTCGAAAAGAGAACAGAAATTCCAAAACCCGAAGCCGGGTCTGGATCTGGGAACGAGCCACAGCAAGCTTCTGAAATAGAATCGGGATCTGGCGGCGAACTAGCTGAAGGTAACTGACCACAGTTTTTAATTCCAATTTCTAAACGCACTGACTCGAACAAGGCGTCAGCAGCGTAGATTGCGGAAAAGGTTCTTATTGCGATAGGGGTGAATTAGCTAAACTTTAAAAATTGACCATATTTTCGTTAGGAAGCAAATTTCATTCTTTATAGGCTATTTATTCATTCCTTTCCTACAGAAATTATTTTTCTTAGTTGAATTCAACTAAATTTCCAATTGGGGAACATTGAAAATCAAAGGCTTATCGTGTCTTTTTATTTGGAGTCTCGTCATTGTACAAAGTATTGTAACATAACAGTAACATTGCTTTAAAATAATTTTTATTACATTTTATTTTAAATCCTTGTTACGCAAAGGTCGATATTCTTTTAGAATGAAAATCTAAATATTCTGGTGAGAAAAACCCAAAACGCCGAAGAATAGAGTGGGAAGCTGTCTACTTCTTAATCGGATCATTATTTAGTGTAATAAACTGTAGTCTAAGTGAGCTTCTGACAAAGGATTAGAACGTATAGATATAGAATAATGACTTTATAAAACATTACCTTTTTAATGTTTGCTCTTTGTTAATCTGTTGAAATGGATTACTGCTAAATGACACGAAAACGCGTCTTACAGATCTTGCCACTGGAACAATCAGCCAAAACGTTAAACATAGCGAGATTCCTGCTGCACCCGTGCCAGAACCAATCCCAGCCGGCCCCCAACCGTACCCCAAGATCGACCTGAAAGAAATCGCCAAGGCTGTGTCTCTGTACAAACACGTAGCTCTCAAAATGTTGGGCGAGGCCATCAGGGTAAGCAGGCAGATAGTTCAAGGGATAGATAATCATAAAGAGCTTATTTTATCAAACAAATCGCATGCTTGAACTGTTCATCGATCGATTGTCTGCTTTATAAAGCAAATTCTCAAACTTATTTTTATGAATTTGCCTTTCATATTTGTTTATAAGTTACCTGCGAGGTTTTGTTCTATTTTTGCCTCAAGATTCCAAAGTGTGATTCCGGCCACTAGGAAAAGTTCTTTAAACTTGGTATATATAAAATAGAATTCCGAAACGCCACGTTTATCCTCACAAATAATATGATAAGGAACCTTGCAGTAAAAGTTGCGGACTCACTGAAAATCTAACAATTTTATGCAGCTTTGTTGGCATGATTGTCAACCGCTGATCTAAATTAGTGTCTCAACTGAGAACTGAAGGGATAGCTGTTGATACTCAATAGTGGTTTATTTTTATAGAAAGAGCGATTTCTAGTTTCATTGACTTTCCTTGCAGGATGAAGCAAATGACATAGCTGAGCAAGAAGCAAAGAGAACTAGCATTCCGTCTCCTTCAATGCCCTCGGGGACAGAGATTCTTCAGGAAATGGGCTTCCCAGTTGAAGAGCCAAAGTACGGTTTCCTAATTGTCTTTTAATTGCTTCCTCATTTCAATATCAATTTATGAATTTCTTTGCTTCCAAATGTATGTTTTACTTGTGTCTTTTGAAATGTTTAATGACAGTTAGTAGAATCGACTCGCTAGGAAACTGAATTTTTTTTGTTATTTGTCTTTATTCTCCTTTTTTCTAACTAACTATGACGTTGACCCAGCCCAGGCTTTATCCCTTTAAGCCCCCAGCACGAGAAATGACGTGTTGGTAAATTCTCCTAACCAAGCTCCATACTTTCTCTATGAGCAGTTTGGGAGAATTTGGCTATTCAACTTCCACAGCTTATTCACTTTGATCAATTCCTTATTTCTCATTATCAGTTATATTATTCTGTTAGAGTTATGTAGGGAGAAGTTCGGTGTTGATAAATTGCCTGGGGCTGAAAGGGTTAAGATGTAAATGAGCAAGCAGCCAAGAGACTAACGAGGAATCACACCTAAAACAAAATATCATAGCCGTGACCCCGTGCACTCAACATGAAGCAAAGTAATTTTGTAGTCTTTGTTGTATTTTACTAAGTTTCCTAACCGGTCCACTTTAACAAATTTGGTTATAAAGTACTTGACCGCTTGCTCCAATCTCTAGTGTTAGCTAACTCATTTTTGAGTTTCTCAGTCCACTTGCTCCTAATTCCTTGATTTTAAACCATTGGTCCTCTGCTTTTGTTTAAGACGAATTACCCGTTCACTTTCTACTGTCCTTTCACTGGTGGGGTTAAAACGTTTGGTTCCATGACTGGCTCAGTGTCTCAGTTCAGATAAGATAGCATTAAGGGTGCGTTCGTATGAGTCTATTCCGGAATTGGAATACTTTTTGGAAAAATCTGGAATTTCTGGATTTCCATTTTTTTAAATGAACAATGATTCTAAGTAATACATATTTTGTAGTGTACCTTGTCTGTTGTATTTCACTTTAGCGGATTTTCTAAAAAAAATATTATCTCGGAGAAAATGATAACAAAGATGGTGTCCATATTAAAAACGTAGCCGCCATTTTTGGTATTTAGGTGAGTGGGATGATGTGACTGGATTATTCCAGCTATTTTGAATTAGTAGCAGAATTACTGGAAGATCATTCCAAGTTATACGGAATCAGAATTAGAATAAGTTACGATCAAACAACTTCATTTAGTACTCCAGCACAAATCCATTTATTTTAATCCGGTATTGTCCCAAACGAATGCAACCTTAGAGAGCATTAAGCAAATTTTAAGGCAGGAGACAGCATTGAGACAGGCAGTGATAGAACCAAACATTTTGACCACACACGTAAAAACGCAATAGGAAGCAAATTTGCCATTCATTTTAACTGTCAAAAGCAGAAAGGCAATGGTTGACAGACAAAGAATTTGAATAGTAACGTTTAAGATAGTCTTATGAAAATTCGATATAGATAGCCTTATGCAAAAATTGATAAGATCAATAAGATAGCCTTAAAAATTTTAATGATAACGTTACCCAAAAGTCCTATAACAGTTTAACAGAGAGCATGCGTAAATCGGTACATTTGTTTTTTTGCAGAAGCGAAATTCCAGAGGAGGTAAGCGAGGAGACGCTAAACAACTTTTACGGAGAGGTATCAGACTTCCTACCTAGCAGTTCTGAAACTGACTCACAGTTATAGCTTTAAAGTCATGTGATAAAGACATTGTTTGATACACTATATAAGCTTATATAAGTCTTGTAAAAGTTCTTTTTTTGCCTGCATATTTTAGTGCTTACTACGAAAGACTTTCTGGCGAGTCTTGTACATCCTTAGATACTTCTCAAAACGAAATAAGACTTAGGCCAGTTTGGTCTTAAAGATGGAATCCCAGAGGGACTAGATGGGGCTTTCTATATAACCATAAAGATTTTGACTATACGATGTTTTGTTCAAAGCAACTTTATTTGAGTTGGTTGGGATCTTTGAAGATAAAAGCATTGTCGTAGCTACAATTAAATAAAAGTATTCTAATGTCTAAACGAAAGAACTTTTCGAAATCAACAGCAAGAGCCAGGTGTGGCTCAATCAGATATCTCCAAACCTGAAGAGCAACTTCAAAACGCAACCGAACCGGAGAGTTCCAAAGATGAAGAGAAGGCAGACGAGGAATCCAAAAAATCTGACATTGACGATCCTTATCAGTATGTGCGTAATTTGGGTAAAGGAGCATCATTGGAGCCAATCTTCGCTCGACCGGGTGCCAATCTGATTGTACACAAAGCGTCCTCGCAGCCTTTAATCCTTCATAAAAATTCGCAGTGGCCGTCTGTATTTGCGAAAAAGAAGGAAGAAATTCCTAGGCCGAAGGGTAAAGACAATTTCGAGTATAATATACAGATGTAATAAATTTTATTAATTCTTCTAAGCTGTAGCCCTAAAAAGAGTAGATTGGAATACATCGAATTCGTTGTGTGCATTCACGTAAATAAGAATAAGAATATAAGAATAAAATGAAAGAATAAAAGAAAAGAAAAATGAGAATAAGAATAAAAATAAAAAAGAATAATAATAAGAAGAATGAGAATGATAAGAATAATAAAACAATAATTATAAATGTTTGTTGCGACGTCTCCGCTATTTCACAGGTGTTCCAGGAGAAAATATTATAAATTTAATTAACAAAAGTAGGACGAAGATGAAAGCTTTGTCGTTTTTTTGACAAACTGCCCGATACCCGCAGGTGAAAGAGTTTTGCTATTACCAGAACTAGCTTCTTTTGAAGAAATCATTTGAGCCAATTGCAGTGAAAATCCTTTTAATTTTAACATGATTAACTTACAATTTTGTCCTGGATATTTTCTATTTGACAGATAATGTCGCAGCAGCCGCTTCACAAAAGTACGTTATACCGCAGACAAATGCAACTGCAGGCGCACAACAACCAGATTTAAATAGTGTCCAGGCCTACTCGCAATACACTCCGGATAATCAATTACTAACGGAAAATTTGCCTCAGGAGGCAAATCTTAGTAAGTTTCAGCAATTTGTTAAACCTCAAAACAAGCAGTAACTACTGATAAAATTATAATCTTTGGTTGCATTCTTAGAAAGTGTAAGTTAAAATAGCTACCCTACAATGTTTTATCATGAAATTTAAATTAAAAATCGTATTATTTAAGTCGTGTTTTGTGGCTTGTCCTTCATTAAAAAGCAACTCAAGAATCACCAATGATTGGTTCTTTTTCCATTGCAGTTTAAAGGCACCCCATAGGAGCATTGTGGAGAACAGCCTAGAGCTATTTATCTTCTTACAAAAAAACTTTATCGAGTTTAAAAATCTGTAATACCGGAAAGAATCAAAACTTCAGATAATGACTTGAGTAACCTGCTCGATGCCGTTGCGTATAGCCCAGTGTCGCTCATGCTTAAACCCGCTTACCGTTTTAAAAAAACCATCTTTATTCAAATATTTGCGTTCGTGTTTTGATGTTTTGCAGGCCATACCTAAAGCATATTTTGATGTACCGCTGTACGTTTTACCTTGGTGTAAGCCTATTCAGTTTAAATACATATTGAAAAAAAACTAAAACCGTAAAATCCCGAAACGAAGAAACAAAACTATGGTCAAAATAGCATTTCAAGCCTGGTTAGAAAGGTTGAATGCTTATCCAACTCAATTTTGTTTCTTTATCATAGGTTTTTGGTCTTTCTTTGTATAAATTTTTCATAATTAAATGGCCTTGTACAGATTACGAAGGGTTTGAGATGTAAATGATGAAATGGTCTATGCATAAATTTATGAGATACCACACCTAGAGCTATTGCGGTATATCAAACCTGAAACAAAGGGGGTTTACTTGATAGCAGATCGAGCTTCAATCGGCATGAAAAAAAATTTGATACCGAGTTTATATAAAAAGGTTTCCACAGCGAACTCATGCCGGAATGGAGACAGAAGAGGCTGAGAATTCGCAACATGACAGTAGAAAACCACTCCGTCCGTTCCAGTCTATCTTCGCTACTCCGTTTTCGTGCCGGTATGAGCTCGTGCTTGTTTTACATGTTACTGTTGCTAGATGTCGTACCGGAATGAAACTCTCGCGCCGGTGCAAGAACCGGAGTAAACTCAAGTCATTATAACTCGTCCCGGTTCGTAATCTTCTGGTATTATGCAAACGAATACAGAGCCACGAGAGGAACCGAAACGAACTCGCTCCGATGCGAAAGTCGTTCCGGTATCACGTAAACACCCTCAAAGTAACCAGTTTATCGTACTGGAGCGTAGCATACACTTCACATGACTGGCATTATTCAAATTTACAATTATCGTTTTATTGCAGGGAGTGATTTGACAACAGCTGCTGAAGAAGAGTTAAACCAGGCGCTACCACAAGGTAAAAAATATTACAAAACCATATTTTGGACTAAATTAATATTGTTATAAAATCAGGATCCTTTGAAAATGAAATAATTTTAAAACAAAGAGAAAAGCAACAAATCTCAAAAAATTGTCAAGTTATCATGTTATCGGGGGAAAGTCTAAAGTCATTATAACTTTCTTTACAAATTTTTATTACAAGATTTTTCACTTTTCTTCTGCTGTTGATCATCATCATCATCATCATCATCACCTGCACCACTACAAATACCGACACGACCACCACTACAACCACCACA
Organism: Palythoa mutuki; assembly: GCA_027575235.2. Lineage (NCBI taxonomy): Eukaryota > Metazoa > Cnidaria > Anthozoa > Zoantharia > Sphenopidae > Palythoa > Palythoa mutuki. The sequence continues at coordinate 12,122 of JAODFW021550560.1, forward strand.
TTATTATCATCATCACCATCATCATCCGATCATCACAAACATTATCATCGTCATCATCATCATCATCATAATCATCATCACCACCACCACCACCATTGTCATCATTATAATCATCCTCATCACCACCACCACCAACACCATCATCGTTATCCATCATATTCCCACTACCACCATAATCATCACCTTTACCTCAATTGTATTTTACGTTTTTGTCTAACTAACGCAACCTTATAAAACATTACACTTGTCATACTTCGTTCGTAAATCAACTGCTATCCGTGTGATTTCAATCAAACATAAATTTAAAAAAGTGAAGTGAAAACGGATAAATATAGTGCTAAAATATTTAAATGGGGCAAGTTTTTTTGTAGAGCTCTCTGTCTTGCAAAAAGAAAATAGAATACTTATACTTTGGAATTCGTGTTAGATATGTTGTCGAAGCTTGTTTCTAAAACGATTGCCCGATGTCCGTTTGATTTGGCCTCGAAAGGTCATTAAATCGCCCGACTGCAATAACTGCGGCGATATGCGACAAACATTACTGGTTGACAAACGGTACAGGCATGCTCTTTTTAACATTAATTAATTACTTTGTTGAACGACGATACAATTTAAAACTCTGTTGCATGTTTTCATTTAACCACTAATTGAGTTACAATGCTGCGCATGCGCAGTCTTCTTGTGTTCTTGCGGAAGCGAACAAGTGTTGATAAGAACGATCGTTCGACTGCAGTTACATTCTAATGTAATTAACTGTCCCGTATAACAACTGAATTCTAACAAACGTGGCTCAAAAAAGACACAACAACATGAGACGAATACTTGAACAAGCATGAGGCCGACTCTCGCGTATACTGTAAGCTTATAGAAGGAAAATTTAGCAAACTCAACCTAGTTATAAATCGAAGAAACGGAAGAGCGAACCGTCCTTATCAACTCTTGTTATACTTCTGCAATTAGCGTGTCCGCGTAATCTCAGGTACAAAAATTTTAATGGTCAATTGTTTCCACAAAATTTTATAGGCGAAGTCGATGAAGAGTTTAGAGGACTGAGAAGTGTATCGTCGAAACACTCTAAAGCAAAGAATCGCGCTAAAGCAAAGATTCGTAGAAAGAGGGATTCAAAATGATCTCTATGGTGACTTAAATGAACTTGAAATGAACCGGCAGAGTTTTGCTAATTCTCCGTCTAAAGCGACAGTATACGACGACATGGCAGTCATGTGACCAGACTAACGGAGATTTGACTGTTGCGTGCACGTTTAGTAATCAATTGGTCTAATTAGTCCAGTCTAATATCTTTCACTATTGAAAGGCCATGGATCGAAAAAGTAGAAAACCAATACTGCTCGTAACTTGTTTTCCATTCTTCAAAGATATCCATGAACAATCTTCGTTAAAGTATAAATTATTCTTTGATAGGTTTCTTCTTCATTTTTATAAAGTACCAAGAAAAAAACTGCCTTGCACTTATTTTGGTCACCATGGTGTAGATTTGGAAAATATTTTTTGAGTGCTAGGAAATAACTGATTTATTCAGTATAAAATATGCTCACTCGGAATAACATG
>JAODFW021551592.1:0-13689 GCA_027575235.2 Palythoa mutuki
TTGAACATTTGTGTGACCTTCTTTTCCGCCAAAGTTGACTCAGCTTTCCATCCTCCCGAGGTCGGTAAAATGAGTACTAGCTTCTGCTGGGGGCTAAACTGCGATGGATTAGTGTCCGCTCCAAGGGGAGTGAATGACTCTCATCCGCTTAATTCTACAGAAACCGGAGATAAGCACCGGCTCCAATGGGCAACTTAGGCTCGTAAAAGGGTTTAGATTCAAGGCATCAGTTGAACTGGAACTTCTGGTTTTTTTGTTAACCTACTTTTTCTATTGTTCACTACAGAGTACGTCAATGCCCTTCAACCCATACACGTGGGACTCCAGAGGTAGCGGAAACAGAATTGGATCTGACGTCATTGGATTGGATTTTAGAGACAGCACAGGAAACCTTATTAATGCCAGTAACTTGACTTCGGAAATCGAAATTGGAATCTCGCGAAAACCACGAGAGGGCCCGAGAAACCTCACCAAGTTTTTTGTAAATCCGACGGGCAACGACACCCTTATTTATCATAAATTTTTGGTACAATACAACAATAGCGCTTTTCATATCAGACTTGAACCATTTCAAGAAAAAAAGCTTGTGTATTATCTCCGATACGGGAAACGACCGACGCTTGAAGAGCATGATTACAGACGCATAGTTCCAGATTTTCGATCCTGCATTGAGCCACAATCTTGTGAAATGATCAGAGCGTTTATAGACTGCGTGAACTATGTTCCGGTCAAAGTAAATTCAACAGACAACGAAACTGCTAGTGCTACAAACTTAACAAGCAACGCAAACATGAACTGCCCTAATTCCATTTCTAACAATGAAACGTCTGTCAATAATGACACCGAAAATGTGTGTTGTGAGATTCCCAGCAGGGCGTTTCTCAAAGATAACGAGACCAAAGGGAACGATCCACAATGCACCGCCTTCCTGGACTACGTTCGCTGCCCTGAACCCAAATGCCCGGATGACAATACGACCCGATGTAGAGTGACAAATTGCTCAGCATTCAACTGCTCACAAGGTTGGTTTCAAGTTTTAAATAATAATAACATTAATAATATGAATATTGATAATAACAATAATGATAACAATAACAACAATAATAATGATGATAATAATAATGATAATGATGATGATGACGACAATGATGATGATGATAATGATAATAAGTGAGAACTCGTAAGTAAAGATCCTCTGGGATTTCACTATCCAGACGGATAAGAGGATGTTGCACAACAGGCCTGATATCGTTGCTGTAGAAAAGAGCAAGAGGATGTGCCATATTATCGATGTGGCATGTCCTGATTATAGCAGGATAGCCTTGAAAGAGAAAGAAAAGATTAACAAATACCAGGACTTAGCCCTCGAAATTAAGACCCTCTGGCTGATGCATAAATCATACATCACCCCAGTTGTCGTTGGAGCATTGGGAAGCTATAGCGAGAGATTGGAGAAATTTTTGGATATGATCCATGTCGGTTTAAGGACAGACATCACGTAGAAGACTGTATTACTATGGCGTCAGATGTGGGACATAATCGGCACTCACATTTTGTGGCGTCGGAAAGTCTTAGTCGCGTCGAAAATCGTTTTTCGTGTCGTCGTGTTCTTCCTTAGTGCCGTCGTTTTAGTCTCTTCGTGTCGTCGCGTTGTTTGTTTCGTCGTAATGTTTTCGTCATCGCTTCGTTTTAGCCTCTTCGTGTTGTTGCGTTGCTTGTTTCGTCGTAATGATTTCGTCGTGGCGTCGTTTCACTCCTTTCGTGTCGTCTTGTTTTTCGTTTTGTCGCAATTTATTCTTCGTCGTAAGTTTTTCGTCGTTTTGCTTTATTCGTGGCGGCATGTCATTCGTTTCGTCGACGACGGTATCAAAAAGACAGCGGTAACTCCACTTTCTCGCCAATTTTACTCACGTGGTAAAAACAGAATGGCGAAGAAGATGGGGGTCTAAACGAAGTTGTCTCAATATTGAAATGAATAAATAGACTGTGTGCGGCGGTAATATTTGAGTTAAAATTGCACTTTATCAAGCCTATTCGAAACTCGTAAGATACAAAGTTGTACAAAATACTTAAGCCTATATATAAGAATAATGTATTAGTTATCATAAAATAGCAATGAAATATAACATAAAGGAATAAGTAACATACTGGGAGAGATTACATTCTGTCACGAAATGCGGTTTGGATTGCGTGCTCCCGATTACGTGCTTCCGTGAGAATACAGTACAGGAAATATGTTTTAAAAAAACTTCAAATGTCTAAACATTAAAGTTTGGGCCGGCTAAGAACGTTACTTATTCCTTTATATTATATTTCATCGCTATTTTAAGATAACTAACAAATTATTCTTATATATAGGCTGAAATATTTTCTCTTTTTTTCTTGCTATTTATCCCTAAAAGTCCCTATTTTTCAGAGAAAAAGCCCCTAAATTTATCCCTAAATTTTGTTACAAGTTAGCCAGAATGCTTGCATTACTTAAACACACATCGCTTCGCTTTGCTTCTTTCCACACGTTAAAGCACTGATAAGCTTTACTCACCAGTTGCGTGTTGCTGTATGGTATCTAGGCACATTACGAACTCATACAAAGGACGTATTAGTTTCAACTACGCATTTTTTTATTTTAGGAGGAAATTGCACCGACGATATTGGAACCTTCTTGTGTGTCGACAACACAGCCTCTGCAATAAACTGTACAAACTTTTTCACCTACGCCCGTTGCAAGAACGTCAAGCTTGAAGAAGCCCAGTCTTGTTCAAAACACCTGTATCCTAAACTTTATTATGGAAAATACTGGAAATGTTCAAGAGACACATACACGTATTTTTTCAATGAAAACACGACTAGCAGAGCTGGAGTGTATTATGTTGGTATTAACTACAATAATGAGACACAGGAATGGACAGATCTCCCTCCAACTACACCTCCGCCAACTACTAAGCCAACAACAAGCCCTAGAAATTTCACGCATTGGGGAGACTGGACCTGGCCAGACTGGACCTGGACCTGGCCAACCCGGAGAACATACGTCTCTGAAACGACAACGAAAAGACCTACCACATCCAAAAAGTAACATCTATATCACACTTACGAAGGAGAATAGATTTAGAAATTCACTTGACTATAAAAAATTGCGATAAAACATTTTTTAAAAACATTATAAAAAGGCTAAAAAGCTAGAAAGTCGACAACGTTTCGATGTTCTCGTAACATCATTATCAAGACTGCTTAGTATTCGAAATGCTTTACATCAAGAAGCTCAATCCTAGTTTGAATACCCAGACGGATTCAATTCGTGCCAAATTTTTTGTTTGTCTTTTAATTAGTCATTATTGTTCTCGATAGTATTTTAAGGAGTGTAATTTTATTAGTTTTTAACTTGATAATGATGTTACGAGAACATCGAAACGTTGTCGACTTTCTAGCTTTTAGCCTTTTTATAATGTTTTATAATGTTTTTAAAAAATGTTTTATTGCAATTTTTTATAGTCAAGTGTATTTTTAGTGTTAACCTAATTATTGGAATTTGTACACGGCTTTTATGAAAATCGATTGTTGTAAACTCCGTGTTTCAATAAAGTTCATTGTTAATACTACTTTTATACTACAACAACTACAACTGTACTAATAAATATTTACATTAATTTTGTTTATAATTACATCGAAAAAAATAAAGGTATTTATTCTCTAATTATTCGTTATTCTAGCACAGAATTTGTGTTACTTAAAAATCGTAAATATGCTATTTCTTGTCAATCTTGATCATGATTTAATTGTTTAGTTGTCGTAGTTTTCCAGTATGCCACAAAATATGTACAACGTGGAATGCCTAATGAAAGCATTTTAAAAACAGCCAGGAGTCTTTTCAGGGTAAAACATACTGAAATTGAAGGAAAATATCAAAACAATTTAGTGTCGAAATGAATCAACATGGAGTATCAGTGGGTTTATGAAAAGTAGCATGTGCAAACCTTCTTGCAAATGAAATATTTCATACTCTTTAGATAAAAGTTAAGTAAACTACAACAGTATGTCTCCAAAAAACAGTATCACCAGCTTTCTTTATGAGCAGCACACAATGAATGACGGAAAATGTATAGGGGCATGAACGCTCGTCAATTAAGCCTGAAACTAAGAGTCAAAGAAACCTTCAAACCTTCTGTTAACTGTTGCACTAATGTCCTTCTGTTAACTGTTGCACTAATGCAGTTAACTTCTGTTAACTGTTGCACTAATGTCTGAACATAGTCTTTCTTTGAGAACTATGCAAATGTATTTAAAACGATGTTTCTTTGAGTTGTGAACTTTGAAACTCAATGATCGGATGTTAAAACCACTAAACCTTGGATCTTGAGAATTGGGTTAAGAGAAAAAAAGTACTTTAACTGAGCGACAAATTTATTTAATAACTTTTTAATAACTTTTACAATTTTAGCCTTATATATTTTTAATTGAATATCTCTTTATTACTGCATTACTGTGCTAGTACCATAGATAATCTTGCACTTGTAGCTCGTGTACTAACCATACATCTTTCATAGTTTTTCAGGTTTCTTTGTCCCTTTGTAATCACCATAACAAAATAAATATTGGAATTATAAAAGAATAAACAATACTTTAGTTGATGTATATTCAGAAGTTTAGAGGGCAGTGTCCAAGATAAAGCAAAGCTACACGTAATTACAAGACTGATAAACGAGAATTGTGCGAAGGATTTATGGCACAGACACGCTGTAATGTACAATCATTTACTGGCTTTGGAACTAACTTGATGGGCCTTTAGCTCTTGCACCCCATCAGAAAAAGTCAACTGAATAAGAGAAGGAAGAGTAAAAGTTAATAAAATACCAAAGTGAAGGTGATGGTGAGGTACGAACAGTTGTGAAGAATGCGATAACAATACGCAAAAGAATAAAAGAGAACCAACATAACTGAGTGAGCGAGTGGCACGATAAAGCAAATAAATTAAGGTGGAAATAGAAAAAATAATAAAATATGGATGAAATTGGACGTACATTATATCAAAACATACTAAATGTATGGATACAAAGTGAGCAAAAATGAAGTTATACGGCCATCCCTTGTATGTAATGCGGTAAAACCCCATGCTAATCAAAATGTAACTGAATAAACGAGTAGTGTTACAAAACAAAGAAACAAAAATAGAAAAATGACACAACATGGATGAAAATGAATGTTATTTTTATCAAACCATAATGAATGAATGAATGAATGAATGAATGAATGAATGAATGAATGAATGAATGAATGAATGAATGCAAAATGAGAAAAAGAGGAATTTATGAAACTACATGTTATATAATAATTCCTTGTGAATCAAAATTTATTGCAATCTCCGGCTTTTCAATTGTGTTTTAATGTGATAGGAAAATTTGCAAATGAGAAGCAAGCGCCTAGACAATAAAAAAACAAACAAACAAGAAGACACCCTGTGCAGTGACGATGAGGAAGGCGTATTTCACCACTTCTTAACAGTATTCGTATGTCAGCAGAATCCAAGTCATATATTACTGCAATTTGGTGGAGGGTAGTGGTTGGGATGGAGTGGGAAGGAAATAAAAGATTCAGCAAAGTTAAGTATTTGCGGTTATTTAGACTTCTGCAATACTAGTGGTGTTGCAATCAACCACTGGTTGATTCTTGTTTATCGCAACAAAAGTAATTTCTAGGCTCCTAGCTACATAAGGAGGGTTAGCCTCCAGAGCTCAACACACACACCGGTAAAGCAGAGTTGGGCAAATCGACGATTTTTTGCCAACATCCATTTCTCCAAGTTTCAACTTTTGATGGATTTGAAAATAAATCTTAACCAACTCGTGCTAAAGCTAATGAAAGTTTGCTATTATCGGTTTTAAACAAACTAGCAGTTGAACAAGATAAAACCGTGATACTGCGTTGTACAGTCGCTGCAAGGTAATGACTAAGGCAACCGTGTTGCTACAAGAACTATAATCTCTGCTGGTTAAAATACTGTAATAAGGTTAACGAATGAAGTACGGTTAAGACGTGGTACAGTATTTCACAATAAGCTGATACAAAGCTTCATATAACAACGCTTAATGGAGTTAGTATCAAGACAGAGATGTAACCTAGGATGCTGGATTAGGACGTAAAGGTGAATACTGTTTGAGGTTGAGGAAAGAATTATGTTAATAGTTAAACTCAAGTCTAGTTCCAGGAGTCGAAAATAAGAAAATGAGTCTGGGAGCCTGACAGGCTACGATAACAAATTTTAGGAGCCACTTAAAAAGTGTAATAGCCCAAAATCAACAATGTCAGCGGTTCCAATGTGGTCTCCAGGGCAACAATGCAATGTCACAGCATTTTAAGGTACATCACGTTACACAATACAAAATGTCCTGCTGGTAAAAATAGCAGCATCGCAAGCAAAGACTTCAGTCTAAGAATGTTTTATTTTTCCATCAATATGAAAAACTTGATTTATACAAAGCCGAGCTGAAACAATGCTATAGATGCATTCCAGAATGGGTTTGTTTGACCACAAGAACATCAAGGAGAATTGCAGGATCAAAGATGACTCTCAATCTGGTAGCCTGGGGAGAAATCTGGTATCCGCTGGCTCCCAGGCTTGCACTACTTTAACCCCTGAGTGCAATATTTCATAATAAGAGCTATAACAAGATTATGGTTATGGTAAATGTAAAAATAAATTGTTACATATTTAAGTATGTTATTAGACTGTCTGTGTAGAAACTGTTACTCAAATCACAGCCATCATTAAGCTGTTACTAGCTCTGCAGTAAGCTACGTTACTGGACTGCCTGTTACATATAAATATACAAAGAGTCGATCAAATCACAGCCATCATAAGATATTCATTATCAGTACTGCAGTAAGTTGTTATTGGACAGTAGACTGTTGCATGTCAATAATTAAATATTGTTATTCAAATCACAGCTCTCGAGCTATATCTTACACTGAAGGAACTTAGCACGTGCTCTTTCTATTATTCTGCAACTTCTGTGAAGAGCTTGCTTGTTGCAGGAGTTACGCTTTGTCGTGATTTTTGCTAATGTTTGATCCATTAGAAAATAAAATTTAAAGGAAAATTTTAAACTCCATTAAAACAAGCTAAAATTTATTCTCTTTAAATACTCAAACAAATCAATACCAATAGAGTCAGAAGATCAGTTAAGTGTCTTTCATACTCTTTTCTTTCTCCTCATTCAATGGCATTTCGCCCGTATTTCGCTAACTTCAGGATCCAGTAGAATACAAAAACAGCAGCACAACTCGACACACACACAAAGTGTCACAATTAACCACTCTTCCATGTCAAATACTAACAAACAATCAAATGTGATCACTTTCTCTGCACTTTTTCAACATAATATCCAGAACAGTTTTCATAAATTGTTTCTAAATTAGAAACCTAACATTATTTCGGCCAACTTTGCAAAAATTGGTTCCTGCCAGACCTAAAACTTGGACCAATCACAACCAAATAACTCCCGCAAATTTTTGGCCACACAGTAAATTAAAGTTGACGATGAACAAAGAAGTTAGGAATGAATTACTTTTGCGACCTCTAATTATAATTTCTACATCAATCATTCACAATTAATACAGATTAGTAAAATGAAGAACGTAACTTAAAGCAAGTCATCTTAATCAGTATATTGCGTATATTGCATCAAATCGTGAAATAAATTAAAAAACTGCAGTCCTTCACATAAGTAATTAAAATACAGCAGCACTTGTGCATTAAATTGGCGATTTGAATTGCGAAACGTCTGAGCAATAATGTTAGTTTGTCAAATCGAATCAAGTAACCCCTGAACTCCAGTTTATGAGACTGTTAATATGTTTCTTGAAATTAGGGTAATGTCCATAGTGTTAGTTACAGAAACATGTATGGAAAGTTCTATCTTTATTAGTAACTAAATAATACAACCGTAAAATTCCGAAAATAAGCCCCTCTGTGTATGAGCCCCTTCCTATAATAAGCCCCTCCAAATATAAGTCCCCCATCAGAAAAAATTGGTATATACCCTGAGCAGGAATCGAACCCACGTCTCCCTGTATTCTAGTCAGGAGTGCTAACCACTACACCATTAGGGACCACCACGCTGGCAACGTAGCAGTTTCATGATTAGTTGAGTTGGTTAGCGCGTGAGGATTTCTGGGGCCAAATTTTTTTCTGAAATGCAAAGTGCCGCCTAATACTACTGGAGTGTGTTTCGCCTTCGACATACAGTAGGCCTCAGATCAACTGGATAATACCAAATGTGAGGCATGTGTGAAATAACATACGGCTTGGCCCAAGCCTACATACAAATATATAGGCTTGTATGTTGTTCAGTAGCATGAATGAAAGAATAAACAGTTGTCAAAAAAAATCAAAATTGGTATATGCCCCGAGCGTGAATCGAGCCCACGTCTCCCTGTATTCTAGTCAGGAGTGCTAACCACTACACAATCACGGGCCACCACACTGGCAACGTTGCAGTTTCATGAATCCCCCTGGGGCTTGTATTTGGAAATTATTCTCAATTATAAAAACCAAAATAAACTACATATAATCACCATTATTATGCATTGAAGATACAATCGAAATTCTGATTGGCTACAAAATCACGGCTAAATCCTGCAGGTGTCGTTTCCATTGCGCCATACCTACAGATCATACATTTATCACTGCAGATGAGACGTGTCGTATCTGCAGAAAAACGTTTTCGTAAGAGCGGTTTCTTGTTGGGTTTGTCATAGCAAAGTCGATGAAAAGGTTTTCCTGGTTATCGGAAAAGGATATGGAAAGCTTTGTCGACAGTAAAAATTCAAACAAAAAAAAAACCACTGAGCCTCTCATAAAACAAGAGAAGCGCTCGCCAGCATTTTGAATTATTTTCAAAGCTGGCATTTTGTGAAAATGATATAAAAACTCCGTATGAAAATGGCGTTTTTAGTGATTGTGATCAAGAAAATCTCCAACACAAAGTTTATTTTTAAGTTATGCTCTACTTTTGTCATTTTAGAAGACAAAACATACGTCAACTAAAACAGAAAAATTTTTCATTCAACAAAAGCGGTAAAGGCGCACGGCAAGCTAATACACATTTGTGTTACACCGAAATAGTTTCAGCGCACCCGCTTTTTTGCCGTGGACATCGAAAAATGCATAATAAAACAACTATTGTATTCGGTTTTGCATGATAGGGAGAATTATCATCATTATTATTATCAGCCATGATAATTCTCGCTTTCAAGCTCAACCTCATCCAATAATTGTTAAATATCAAGCTTAGACTTAACTCGAAAAGGGTTCGACCTAAGGAACATCTGCCCTCAGAAGTGGCGAGCTTTCGACCTGCGAGCAAGATTATATATTTAGATATTAAAGTGCGAGTTATTTTATAGTCTAGTCTGTTAGTGAAATCATTGTACACTCTTCAGTATAAGTCTGAAATTTATCACAGATATTCCTTCAGTTTACAAAGGTGCCAGCAAATCCGACCCTGACGGCTCTGGGGTTGGAGTGGGGTGGCGTGGAGGTTCGTGTCCAATTTTCCATAATCAAACAAGGCTCTGTGAAGAACTGACATTGCTACAAGAAACCAGCTGGAGTCTGGAGAATACGTTCCCTCATTCCCATGCACAGCGTTTTGGGTTTTCGTATCCGGCAGGTACCCAGAGTTTGTTTCCAGTAATTAGTGTTTAGTAAATCAGTACTATCAAGTACACAAACATATTGTTATGTGGGAGCGGAGCCTATATCAGTGCATGCATATGGAAAATAAAATAAACCGGCTCGCTTACTGGCCTACATGCCCAAATATCCATTACATGAAATCAAAGTTTTGAAAACATTATGAAGAAACTGAATTTTTGGAGGGGAGGGGCCAAATCTGCGAGAAACTCCTAAAAGGCAACTAAATCCATCAGTAGATTTCCTCCGGGAGACCAGATGCATTAGGTCCCGGATGTGTGCGCGCGTTCTCTTTTCCCGCCTTCTAATTTCTGCTTCTTGTTGCTTATCTTCAAAAATATGGCGGCTTCTCGACTTTTTAACAAATTTTCGGACGCTGGCCTGTTAAGGTTATAATAAATATTAATAAAAAACACAAACTTTATTTGAGGAAGCCAATATCGCAAAAAGCGATTTACAGAAGTGACCACAAATTAAGGATAGAATACAAAATTTAAAACAAAACATACAATAATTTAGACAAAGACGAAAATAAAAACAAAGCAAAGAAACCGAGTATGATTTTCGAATCTCGGGGATTATCATTGTTCAATCTTCAAGTGTAATAAAAACGTTTATAATGTAGATTTGACAGATTGAATAAATATACCCGTCAGAAAAACTTGGGACACACTCTGTTTTTTGATAAGAACCTTATAATAAGAACGTCAACCTGAAAATCGGCCAGAGCAAACCCGCGGCTGAGGAATGGCCGAGAACTTTATTTTGTTATGTTATGGCACAAAATCATGGAGTCGGCAAATAGGCGATAGTGCAACATTGTTTGTAACTGCAGTAAAATACATGGAAATTTTACAAGAACAATTAGTAAGGCTCGTTATTGTCTCTTTTTTTACTCTATCTACTTTAAATAAACTAGTTTTTTTTTTTCAAAAACCAGTGAAATTTTTGCTCATTTTCAATTTTCCTTTTTTTCCGGCTATTTGAGGTTCAAAATCTTTTTATTTTATTCTTAACTTCCATATATAGTTTTTAATGGCTGAAAATCAACTAAAATGCATAACATTATGACTGTAGTTTTAATTATACATGTAGTGACAGCCGGAGTACAAATTTTGGAGGAGATACGACAATACATGTATAGCATAGTGTTTATCATTGAAGTTTTTTTCTTAACACCGACTTTCATTTCAGCCTCAGATTGTTCATAATTTCTCCAAGCGATTTGAACATCGCTGTTCTTATTAAGTTTGTTAATAAGATAAAATAAAAGTGTACACATACAGTGTCGTTGTTCTTATAAAGTTTTTTTTTTTATAAAAAAGAGCAAATACGTGGCTAAAACCCCCAAAAAGGTTTTTAAGAATATTCAGCCTCGGCCCAAAAATAAGACGTTCTTATAAAAATAGAGTTTATGTCCTGAGCGGGAATAAAACCGACGTCTCCCTGTTTTCTAGTCAGGAGTGCTAACCACTACACCTTCAGGGACCACCACGCGCTTTCGAAGTAGCAGTTTCAGGATAAGGTTTTTCTATTTAGTCTATAGAATATCCCACACAAAGAATATAAGATATATATTAGCATTAACAAAGTTACTCACTCACTCACTTGGGGTTCTCAAACCTTCATTTCATAACTGATCAGTATACTGGAACCAATACTAGATTTGTTGATCATCAGAAAGAGAAATTCTGATGTGTCTTTATAATACAGAAGTAATAATAACAGAACAAATGCTGGAGAAAATCAGAATATAAGACATATTAACAATATCAAAGTTTAGTTTCTCCTTAATGGCGCCGGACTATGTTTACACAGAGTTACAGAAACACGGCTTACAGCCAATCATGGCGTGCGTTATATAAATGTTATTTTATAAAGGTTTTTGTTTACTAGCGGAGATTTTTCAGAAATCCTGCGTCCACAGATTCTAGGGGACTTTCACAATGATGTGTAGTGTCGGTAGGAATTGAAAAACAGCTTGAACAACTGCAGCTCGCCAGACTGATGTGAGGCCCAGACTTCTGGATTGACTAGCTATCGCCTTGTCCACTATGGTTGGGCTCCTGGAATGGTTTGCTACGTGTTTTGACGATCTAATGATCTACACTGCTTTGACTTCTTACAACTGTCTCCTACTATTTTGGCGGGTAACAGGTCTTACAAATATCACTGTTTTTTAATGATTTGCAGTGTTTGCTTCCCATTTTTTTGTAAGGATGATGCACAGGACTTTGTTATATTTGTAAAACCTGTGTCCCGCCAAAACAGTTGGATATACACACTGCGCATGATTGTGAAAATACCTCGAGTGCAAATGACAAATACTGCGTAAAAAGAGGAGCAGCCTCGGTACCAAAGTGGCCGCGTAGGACTGGGCAAGTCGCATGGGTAGACAGATGTGGGGCATGTGGGGTCGCACTAAGGTGCAGGATTGCAGATTATCAAAATATCACCGATTTTGACAGTATCGTGATATTTTGATAATATCAAAATAACAAGATTATATCAAAATATCTTGATATTATCAAAATATCATGATAATATCAAAATATCATGAGAATATCAAATATCATGATAATATCAAAATATCATGAGAATATCAAAAACCATCAAAATATCAAGATAATATCAAAATATCATGATATTATCAAAATATCATGAGAATATCAAAATATCATGAGAATATCAAAAACCATGATACTATCAAAATATCAACAAAATTTTGATATAGATACATGAGTCCACCTTTGATATTTTGATATATCATGATATTTTGATAATCTCATGCATGATAATATCAAAATATCAATAAATTATCAAACTTCCTTGATGTTATCAAAATATCACGATAATATCAAAATATCAAGGTAATATCATGATAAATTATCAAAATATCAAATTTTTGATATTTATGCTTTAGTCCAGCTTTGATATTTTGATATATCATGATATTTTGATAATATCATGATAATATCAAAATATCATGATATTATCAAAATATCGTGATAATATCAAAATATCAAGGTAATATCATTTGGGGTTAGGGTTAGGATTAAATTGGGGTTAGGGTTAGGAGTTTGGGATTAGGGTTAGGGTTGATATTATGATATAGTACAATGATATTTTGATATTATCACGATATTTTGATAATATCATGATATATCAAAATATCTAGGAAGGTGGACGAACGTATAAATATCAAAGATTTGATATTTTGATAGTGTACAATGATATTTTGATATTATCACGATATTTTGATAATATCATGATATATCAAAATATCAAGGAAGGTGGACAAACGTATAAATATCAAAGATTTGATATTTTGATATAGTACAATGATATTTTGATATTACCATGATATTTTGATAATATCATGATATATCAAAATATCAGAGAAGGTGGACGCACGTATAAATATCAAAGATTTGATATTTTGATATAGTATCATGATATTTTGATAATATCATGATATTTTGATAATATCATGATATATCAAAATATCAAGGAAAGTGGAAGCATGTATAAATATCAAAGATTTGATATTTTGATATAGTATCATGATATTTTGATAATATGATATTTCGATAATATAATGAAAGTTTTAGTTAAAAAGCTCAGACTGTGGATTATCAAAATATCAAAGTGCTTTTCAATTTTGATATTATCATGATATTATCAAAAAAAATTTAAGAAGATTATGATAAAATACTTGATATATCAAAAATGATATATAGGAGTGATATTATGACTATCCCTAGGATAGGAACTGATCAATGATTTCCTTGACTATGATTTCGAAGCAGTTCCCAAGTCAGGATATTAACGTTTATAAACTGGGACACAAAAGGTAGCTATCAATAGGAATTCAAAGTCTCAAGCGACATAAAAACATATCTAAGTGGTCTACAGACTAGCGTAACTAATTATTACCAGGATTTAAACAAAATGATAAAGACAAAATGCTTCTACTCACCGGTCAACTGTCTTCTTAG
>JAODFW021552635.1:0-13687 GCA_027575235.2 Palythoa mutuki
ACTATAGCTACTACTAATAATAGAGGCTTCATTCGGCTTTTCTACAAGAAAAATGGCTCTTCATCCGATAAATTAAACTAAATTATGTATTTAAAAATTACTAATAATAAATAGTAATATAATAATAATAATGACTAACTACTTTACTAAAGTTATTGAAATATAATTATAAAAAATAACTATATTGCTAATAATATAAAAACTAATTACATTAGAAATATTGTAAGTGTAAAATATAAAACGTAACTACATTACTATATTTTGAATCGGGCAGTGGCTCTGTTTTTAAGAAATTTTCTAATTTCGTTCCTAAAATAGTTGAATCAGTGCTTTCACGCAACGCACGAACGAAGCAGTTTGTTAATGTAGTGCTAGCGTTGTATTGAAAGGTTATTGTCTCAAGTGGAACTTTAAGCTTGGTTTTGGCTAGGTTTTTTGGCTAAGTTTTGAGTTTTACAAAAAGCAATATTTATATCATGATCAATTAACATTTTAAAATTGTAGACTGTAGAAAGTTTTCTGATGATCGATCCGCTACGTAATTATAGAAAACTATCGAGTATCACCGCCAAATCAAAGCTATTTTTACTAGTTGGTTTTGATTTGAGTATAACAGCATATTTGTTGTGTTTAATGTTTTTTTATCATTTAATTATTAAATACAAGAACAATATCTGTGAATTTCAAATTTACCGGGGTATTTTAAGAACACTTTAATTTAGTATTGGTCGGTGTTTTTCATATAAACTACATCTTTACTGCCGTTTACGACCATGAATCGTATGATATTGATTGCTTTGTTTATGTACGTGAACTCTTTTTAACTCGGCGTAAGCTTCAAACTCCTTCGTGTCTTTTTTGTGTGCTTTAAAATTTACCAGAAGTTCATGCAAAAGACGTCTGAGGTCGTTATTTCAATAAAACATTTTTTTTAACATTAATCTCTGAACTTCTTTGTCTTTTCCTGATTATTTGTAATGACCGCGGTTAACATTCATATCATTATCATAACAACTAAAGGCACGCACTTTGTGGCTGGGTAACAATATGAAAATATTGTTTAAAATATGATATGTATTAAAATTGCGACCCACAGGAAGACATACGGTAATATCACTTCTGCTCTGACTCAATTATAAGTTGCGGTCAATTTGAATAGGTAAAATGTACCATTTTTTTAGCTTTTGCGGGAAACCTATCTTCTTTGAGAAGATCTTTTAGAAAAAAAAATTGCTTAAAAAGCAAAACTCATCACCGGAAGTAAAATAGTGTGCGAGCGTTTTTTCAAATGCGTCAATTTCTCGAAACAACTTTTGCACCAAGGAAAGCTGTAAAAACCGGATTCCAACTCAAACAAGTTTTGTTCTATTATGATTTATTGCCAAGCTTGGCACAACGGTGGTGTAATAGTTGAGCTTCAAAACGGTGCCTGCACAGACCTATTGATACATGTATAAACATTTGTTGTAAAATGGAAGTCGTAACCACTGTAGAATTGTATCATGTTATTCAGTATTGTCATTAATGAGGTAACTATTGCAAAATTGTATAGTATATTAATAATTATTGTAAATAAAATAAAATTCACCAGTAAAAAAACAAACTTGTGCACTCAGTTGTATTTTGTTTAGACCGTTTGTCACGTGATATGAACAAGCGAGTTGTTCGTTTTAAATTTCAGGTCAACTTTCGACCTGTTATTTGACAAGTTTACCGTGCCTTGCAATATGGATATAAAGGAACGTTTTCCATTGAAAGCGGGAAAAGCTTCGCGAAAACAAGTTACCGTGATTCTTGATAAAAAAAAGTACTGGGTATAAGGTTGCAGCCATTTAAACCATCACGTGACACCATGACGTATGATAACAAAAAAGCTTGCAGGCGCAGGCCGCGGGCGTCTGTCAAATGTAAACCGGCCGCAAGCCGGTAAACACCGAGATACTCATAAGCAAGTAATAATCATAGATTAGCGAAGTGCGTTCGATGACTACAAAAAAAAATATAATTTGATGCCTATGCGCCTATGAAAGAATTCTGTTTTTAGCACGAAAGTGGTGCTGAAATGAAAAACTAAGCTTTTTTAGTGTTCAGAGCTTGATTAAAATTTTCGTTCGGCGTACTGCACTCGATCGTATTTTGTAGCTCGCTAAAGAAGTCATCTTTTCTATTTTTTCACCTTTAGTACCTACTTCTTGAAGTTTAAAAGAACTTAAAGTCATTAACATGAATTATTATTATCATTATCATTATTATTATTATTATTATTATTATTATTATTATTATTATTATTATTATTATTATTAACATTAATAATATTAATCAATGGGTATCCTATAAGAAAAGCTAGACACGATAATGTAGATAATATAGCATATGATCGGGAGGTTTCTAAAACGAACAGTTTCACAAAACACTCACAACGAACAAATTCTTAAAAAGAGTCGTTGTAGATATTCTAAAGCGACTCTTTTTAAGAATTCTTCATTTTTGTCGTTACCGTGAAAAATGAAACTGAAACTATAGAAATGATTTCGAAAATATCAACTTGTTTTGACCTTTTATTTTTGCTGAACAAACTAAAATCAGATGCAAGTTATCAGCGCTATCATTTTGTATTGAATTTGATTGCGTAGCGGCAATGAAATAGGAATAGAGGAAACGAGAATAAATAAACCTTTTTGAAAAAACTCAGTAAAAACATAGAGGCTAAAATCGCCTGGAATCGAAATAAGAATTAACTGACTAACAGAGGCTGAAAAGATAGTTTTAAAATTTTAATGAGTTTTAAATCTTCGTTTCATGCAGATATTTATTCAGTAAACCCAAGAAATCATGAGATATAACATATACATTCATTTAGGACTCCAATAAATGAAAAAATCTGTCCAGCTAATAATCATCGTTTAAGTTCAAGACGTCGTGTTTGTTGCATAAGACATTATCATTAAAAATACCTTTTTAGTGCACAGCCCAAAAGCAAATATAAAGGAATTTCAAGCAATTTTTAAGTCAACGGAAAACACGGTCACTATAAAAGCAAAATATTATAAGAACACTGAATTTGAGGCTGAAATTTCCAAAAAATAAGAACATTGAGCATGGGTAAGTTTTTATTGTTTCTTGATAAAAAAAAATGCAGATTTTTGCACTAATTTCATGCTGTTCAAAGCCTGAAACGGAATTTTATTTTATAATCGTGTTTAAAGACCACCACAGATAACCACAGGTTCTAGTATCTTATCTCCACGGGCTACGAAGAAACTTTGAAATGTTTTGAATTTGACTTACGATAAATAGTCTATATCACTGCAGGAATGAGAATTCCTGAAAGGGTATTATTGGCTTTGATTTAGGTCCAAAGCCGGACTTGCAGAGTTCCCAAACATCA
Source organism: Palythoa mutuki (assembly GCA_027575235.2). Lineage (NCBI taxonomy): Eukaryota > Metazoa > Cnidaria > Anthozoa > Zoantharia > Sphenopidae > Palythoa > Palythoa mutuki. The sequence goes on from JAODFW021552635.1 coordinate 3,389, forward strand.
TATCTAACGCTCATCGCTAATCTTTTATTACTACTACAAGTCTAGATCAAAGTTTTTGTCGTCTGCTGGCAATAGGAACGATGTAACAAGCAGAATTTTATATCTTAGATTCCTAAGTACGTGTGAACATTTGTTTTTAGCTTAGTTCCAGAAAAGACGAATATAATAATAGAGAACAAATAATTGGGCAGATACGAAAGGTAGGGTAGAAATTTTAAGGAAATTACGTTTAATTCTGAACCGGAATTTCAGTTATGAGAGAAAAAAAGTCAAGATGAGTTTACATGAGTGGGTACCACATCGCTCATTTAGGCTAGGAATTTTTAATAATCTAGCTCCTCCTCATACATTTATATACCAATAAGAGCCAATAAAATGATTAAATCCGGCGTGGGAATAGAACTGAAGCAGAACTTTTCACCGATATACTTATAAAACGCAACGGGATTGAGAAAACTATTTATTTTTTAGCCATTTTCCAAAAGAGAACAAACAAAAATTGTAGAATGGAAACAGCACTTAATTGTTTCAACGAGGTTCTCAAAGCTGTCAAGACACGCATGCTTAAGAGTAAACACTAATCACTAGCAGTCACTTTTAAAAACTAAAATACAGACTATTCTACCTTTAACCAACTTGTATATTAGTGTGACGCATAATTCAAAAAGTTTGAAGGAAAAACTTCAGAAAGAGAATCAACAGGTAGATAACTGATAAAAACTTTTTTAGTTTCATTAAATCTTAAAATGTTTCAATATATAATCATTGTAATAAAGCAAGGATGTAAGAAAAAAGTTATGTAATGTTCTACAGATCTAGAGAGCATGCTCCATTTTTTTAGCTCTTGCTTGAAACCTGTTGGCTTTGATAAGACCTTTCATGCAAAAAAAATGTTTAAAACGCATATCTAGTTCTTAAAATATGTGAAATCAAAACTCATCACCGGAAATAAAATTGTACGCGAGTCTTTTTTTCAAATGCGTTTTCCTCGAAACAACGTTTTGTACCAAATAGAGCTTTAAAAAAGATTCCAGCCAAAACGGGTTTTGTTCTACTACTGCCAAATTTGGCACAGCCGTGGCGTAATAATGGAGCTTCAAAACCGTGTCAGGAAATTTTGATACTGGGCTTAGATTTTTATATATTGGATGATTTATCAAAAAATTTCAATAATCGGCGATAAAACATGAGTGCGAATGTCCACCAAAAATCGGTGACATAGTTTTGGCAATCAAGCTGTGAAGAGCAAGGAATGATAACAAAGGATAGTTAAGCTCACAATCAAACGCCCTTGAAACTTCAATCGCGAAGATAACAAATTTTAATCACAAGCAATACGCTTTATGTCTTGATAAATAACAAATTAGAAAAGTGATTTAAACCATCATTTCGAGAATTTAACTAGCTTTCTAGTGATATATAGGTTTAGGATTACCCGATGCATAGCGAAGGAATTTCAGTTTGATAGATGAAAACACCTCTCACTGAACTGTACCGTAACTTTAAAAACCGATTAAAGATGCATCTCCTTTGGATAGAATATTTTTTGACTTTCATTTAACTATTTAATTAGGATCTAGACTTCAATAATCGGCGATAAAACATGAGTATGAATGTCCACCAAAAATCGCTGACACAGTTTTGGCAATCACTGTGAAGAGCAAGCAACTACAAAGGATAGTTAAGCTCACAATCAAACGCACTTGGAACTTCGCGAAGATAAAAAATTTAATCACAAACAATACGCTTGATGTCTTGATAAATAAAGAATTAGAAAAGTAATTTAAAACGTCTTTTAGATAATTTCATTAGCTTTCCAGTGATATATAGGTTTATGGGTATCCGATGCATAATAAAGGAATTTTGAATTGATAAATGAAAACATCTCTCACTGAACTGTACCGTAACTTTAACTGAACCGATTAAAAGATGAATCTCCTTTGGATAGAATATATTTTTTACTTTTATTTAATTATTTAATCAGGATGTAGACTCTTCTTTAAAAAAGTATTACCTCATCTTCAGACCCCATTTCACTTGTGTCTTTATAATACTTATAAGCTGCGAGTCACTGGTCAGTCTATAGCACACTCTTGGCACACTCTTGGTGTCGCCCACTCGTCTCATCAGTGGAAAAATAGCCCAGCAGGTTTTCGATAACCAGTAGGCATAATGTTACTTATAAAATAAGGTTGGACGCTTGATAGAGGCAAGGTTTCTTGTGTTGTTGGGTTTTAAGTTGTAAATGAAGCCTATGACGGAACTAATCCTGAGTAGATATGGGAAGAGTTTCAACTGTATGTGGATAGAACAGAAGTGAACAAGAGCAACAGAAGGTATCGTAACCAAAATCCATTGTTTCAACAATTTGTTGATAATGATGTATGAACCATGCAGGTTCGGCGTCAAACTGGCGACGCTCTCGATTTCCGATTTTACAATTTTAAGTACGGCTAAGGTTTTTGTTTGGTTGGTTGGAGTGATCGACTTTATTGCAATCTCCAACTGAACTGATCATTGAACGATGACTGTTTGATTAAATCTGTTTCAGTTTTCGTGGTTTGAAAGACATAATTTATTCTGAGATAGGTAACCACAAAAAGTTTCGCAAATCTCACAGCCCTAACACAGTTTACTTTTAATTTATTATTACAGTCCGAGACACACTCAGCCGGATTATTTTAATGCGCTAAGCCTTTTTTGGTAGAAAGGACTCCAAATCAAAATATCGTAAACAAACAAGCAGCATTTTGATAAACATTCGGAATGAGTCACTCAGGGAAAACGAATTCTTTGCCACCCACACGGAACAGAAATGTTTCGGATTAACGTGCAGTACTCTGAGATTGAGAAATTCATCGAAATTAAGTCCCAATACAACGGGTGACAAGTGTTGTTCGACTTTATGAACCAAGGAAATCCGACTTCTGACATTGGTGTAGTTGTGTACGGGTCCTTTATAATTAGATTTCTGGAGGTACTTAAGTTGGTACCATATGCTCAAAGGGCCGTGCTTCTTAAAATAATTCGTTATCAGAGATAACTTTTGACCCTGAAAGATGCTAATCATTAAAATTTACGGTAAATGTTTTACTGAAAAACGTCAGAAAGCAAACGACATTTGGTTGAATGTGTTTTGATTGACCTAATGAAAGGAAGCTCATGCTTTTTCCTGTTTTAAAAACCAGGAGTGCAAAGTAATTCGCCTACTTCATATTCAAGTAATAGAAAGGAAATATTTTGATTTAAACAAGCAATTATCCCGAAGCAAGCGTATTGCCCTTTGACTTTTCGAATAAGACGCCAGATGAAAGGTATTACAACTTTAATGAATGCATTTAAGGGGGATTAAAGATATCGGAACGTGTTATTTTGAAACCTCTTCTCAAAGCGAGCAGCTGTTCGCGTGAAAACATGCGAAAAACGTGTGCCAGGGACAAATAGCTTTAAAAAATATTTCACTGGTTTTATTTAGTAAAAAGAGCACCATGAATGAATAATAAAACTTTTATCTGCCAGTATAGGAATTGGCTTGCAATTGTTCATTTAAACTTGTGCCATTGAGCGCACGTGTATGCAGTTAAAGACAAGTTGTCACTCTGTCTACAGGCTGATCGCAAAATGACCACTGGAATTCATCAAATGAGATTTTTGTGTTTTGAGTCAATTAAATTATGATTACTATATTGTATCGTTCGGGCGGATCAGCCGGTAAAGATCTTGATGACATGAAATGTCGCGCTGATAAGCATGATCAAAGAAGAAGTATTCAGCTGGCTCGATTTTTTATTTGAGCTTCCATTTACATTTACAGATCGCAAAAGAATCTTGTAGTTCTGTATATAATAAGGCGAGTTTATTTGTGACCAAATAAGTACACGAATTTTCCTATAAAATCGAAGTGTAAAACACTTGAAGTGACAGCTCAGAAAGTTTAATGGGCAGATAACTTTTATAATATCGTTTCAGTTTATGGAAAGAACTTTCCATTTCTAACGTAACCAACGCTAAAAGAACACCTGGGAATCTGTATCCAAAGCACATGGTGAGAACATATACTTATAAACCACAAATTTTTCTCTCATACCCAATACTTCCATCTCAATCGATCTCGACACACGATCGCTAGATGGCGCCAGTGGGTCACCGACTGAATTGTCCCGCCTACTTGAGTTCCTTTGGCTTGAGTGGTTTGTATTTCCGCGTAGTATTTTGCTGATGGCCTCCGACCAGATGAAAAAACAAATTTCGGAATAAGTGAACAGAAAGGTTGATGAAGCCGCTATAGGGTAAGGATTTCTGCCTCCCCGTGGAGCTACACCAAATCGAATTTAAAGGGAGCTGGTAATCATATGGCGTTTAGAAATTTGAGTTCTGTCATTTAACAAATGTTTTCATGACAAAAAAGAATTTCATACCAATTAAACGTGTCCTAAGGGCCTCTAACGACAAAATTTTGAACAACTTTATCAAGTGAGAGCGATGTAGGTGTTTGAGTAAAATTCTAATTGTTTCAAGACGTTAATGATCTGAGCGTGTATCTCGTAGACATAAATAAAACGAAATGTGTTTACATTGTTTTTGATTGTTTTATTTTTCTAGGTTTCCGAATGACATACACAAGATGATATTGATCAGATCCTGAGGACGTAGAGAGCCAGTTCGTCGGTGCTGTTCCGCTAGACTACACAGCATTAGACAAGCGCTTCACAAAGCCAAAGACACAGCAGCTGTGAATATACAAGAAACTAGTAAGTATAGGAAAAAGTGAGAAAAACATGAGTAAGAGGCATTTCCCTTGTGTCTTCACCTTTTTGACGGCTTTTATCCTCGTATTGTCGATATTGAGTAAAAGTCCAACAGTGTTGAATGCAGCAAGACTCCGGCACAAAGTTCCTCGACCGTGGGAATTGCTTATGACCCCAAAGCCTGCTTCTTCTAATCTGGACACAAAACTTGTTATCCCTGAGCGCAGATTCTATCCAAGTGATCCTTTACAGCAAGATCTTAATCCTCGCCTGCTGCGAAAAAAGCTGGGGAAAGCGTACGATTCCGAACGTTCTGCAATTACGAGAGCCGAATTTCTACGGCGTAAATTGAATGGGAGCCGTGACAACACAGATGTGCGCAGAATGTTGACACATTCAATGCCAAAAGAAATCAGAAATCTAGATTTCAAGATGCCAGGAATGGGAAGATATCTGGGGCCAAAGGCAAGCAGAAAGCTTCAACTGTGGCTATGGAAGATATCTTACTGTCCCATGCTTCAAAAATGGAGGGATCTTGGCGTAAGATTTTGGCCTCGTTACCTCAATGTCGGACGATGTTCAAAAAAGTCAACATGTTCCTTTCCAAAAGGCATGCGATGTGAAGTGTCAGAGGTAAAAAATGTTGGAGTCCTTCGATGGCACTGCCTCGATAAGTTCAAAAACCGTTTAAAAACGAAATGTGATTGGTTGGAGTTTTCTTATCCTGTTGTTACAAAGTGCAAATGCAGTTGCAGGAATAAGTGACTTTAAAGCAAATCGTGGATACACCATTAAAACTTACAGAAATCCGATGTACGCACGCGTACAGCATGCGAAGTTTAGAGGAACCTCACGTAATCCGCGAATAAACGTAACAACTATTAGATTGAGACAACTTTTAAACTCAGCAGCTGTAATATTTAATACAACATCATAGGCTAAACAATATTAACCACGTGAAGTTTACTGTTTGTTGAGGACTAATTATTTGCGGAGGAAAGCAAGTTTGAAAAGTTTTGTAAATCTGCAGAAACGGCAGTTTTTAAAAAAAAATGTTATTAAATAGAAGCAATATTGTTCTTCTTATCAATGTACAACCCCCCACCTTCAATTCTTGTACCTCCCGCACACGTTGAGGTCAAAATAAACAAATTCACACTTAATTCAACTGGCTTGAGTTTCAACATATCAAGGTTTAATCAATGGCGAAACCTAGATAGGAGCTGCTGTTAATGTTAGCCTTGAAGTAAACCGTAGTTCTTTGTGGAGGTAAGGATTTAATTAAGTAGAGCAATAGAAGCCAGGAGTTACATCTATATAGAAACAGTAATAAGATATTAAGGGCGAGCAAGGAAGGTGCGCAGTAGAGCGCGGTTTTTGGCAGGAAAATAAGATAAAACGCGCATCCGACCGCAATCAAAATATTCCAACAAGCACAGTTTGGCTAAGAACAAATGATAAGACAAACGGTTTCCGATGGGAAGTAAAGTAGAATCTTTCCTGAAACGCATTTAAGTATTGTAGGAATGTAGAAAGTTTGGGATAAGACACTGATTTCAGAAAGTTGATCTTTCTGAACTTGGCACACTAACCATGTGTTCTTCAGCGAGTGTTGTCTTTAGACTTTACCGTGTTAATCAGTAAGAAAAATATCTCAAGAACGGTTTAATGTTAGTCAATTATTAGCTAGCTACTATTGTATTTGTATTATTGTATTTTAAAAGACTATTCTAAATTTCCAACTGTAGAGCAAAGTGCTTGGCCTACTTAGAGCGAGATAAAATAATATAAGCAGCACGCGATACTTAATCATTCATGTTGTAAATTTGCATTTGTGTTCATTATTTTCTGTTTTATTAAATTGTTATTTTTAGCGGCAGGAAGTTGTGTCATTGCAAACCATTTCTCATTCATGCAGTTTTTCGGGGACTCCCTGCTACGACAAGAATAGCGTTTCAAGCGACATATGTCTTTCTTTTCCGGATTTGGCTCCCATTTGCGCATTTAATCTACGAATGTCATAGTTCGAAAAGGAAGCAAAAGTTTCCCCTCGATGAACATGTTTTGCCATCGGCAAAGGTGGATTATGAAAATGCGAGGATCATTACTATAGTAATTAATTGGACAAAGACTTTAAGCCTGACACCTACAATAAAGTTTGAAAGAAGGTCCTATTTGCCCTAGGATAACTCATTTATAATTACATGATTAGTAAACACGCGGGTTGAAAATCCAATCCTATCTCGTTTATAAAACAATAGAAATGAACATAAAATTAAGTAAGATTAATTCGTCGTGCGAAAATTAACACATCAAAGAGGGTTCCGAGCGTGATGTTCCTTGAAAACTGCTTTACCTGACGTGGAGTAATTGAAAAAATGTGAACAAAAACCTCGGAGTCAAATTAAATACGAAAAGCAGTTTCCGTGGTTGAGTTTTGCGATGCGAACAGAAATCGGGGGTCTTATGTCCACTGTCTGTCATTAAAACAGTGTGTAAGATTTGCTTCAATAACGGCATATTGCCTGAGGACCCAATTACTCCATCGTGCATAACATACGGCAGAGTTAACGAGCAATGAGCTGTATTTAATTACTGAGGAGGAGCAGAACTAGTCCATCCACACAGTTCACGTGTTGGGCCACTCAGAACCACTGACTAATTTAACTAGTCAACACTTTGAAGTGTTATCGGTAGGCAGAAATAATAGATTTTTATTTTGTGCAGAACCAGACTTAACTGGTGGTGTTTTTCAAAATACACGGACGAAGAAAATATTTCAAAAATAATTCGCTGATTAAACATTTACTTTTCAATAACTAAAAACCAGATTTTAAAAATTGCCTCCTGCAATTAACTTTAAATTTTCAAAGCCATCCCACTTCTCGCCAAGTGACTTTAGATCTGCTGAAGGTCAATAGGTTGGTCGAAAAACAAAACAAACAAAAAAATAAAGGCTTCACACGTCAGAAGCGGCAAAAAATTGTAACAAAATTATAATCCGCCCTTGATCAGCAAAGCCAGTGGCAGTGGCAGTACCAGTACCAGTTGCAGTAGCAGTAGCAAGGGCAGTAGCAGAAGCAGAAGCAGGTAGTAGCAGTAGCAGTAGCAGCAAACCAGTAGCAGTAGCAGTAGCAGCAAACCAGTAGCAATAGCAGTAGCAGCAAACCAGTAGCAGTGGCAGTAGCAGTAGCAGTAGCAGTGGCAGTAGCAGCAAACCAGTAGCAGTAGCAGTAGCAGCAAACCAGTAGCAGTGGCAGTAGCAGTAGCAGTACAAGTTGCAGTAGTGGTAGCAGTGGCAGTAGCAGTGGCAGAACCAGTACCAGTAGCAGTAGCGGTAACAGTGGCAGTAGCAGCAAACCAGTAGCAGTAGCGGTAGCAATGGCCAGTAGCAGTAGCAGTACCAGTTGCAGTAGCAGTAGCAAGGGCAGTAGCAGAAGCAGGTAGCAGCAGTGGCAGTAGCAGCAAACCAGTAGCAGTACCAGTGGCAGTAGCAGTAGCAGTAGCAGCCGTAACCAGTAGCAGTAGCAGTTGCAGTAACAGTGGCAGTAGCAGTAACCAGCAGCAGTACCAGGTGCAGTAGCAGTAGCAGTAGCAGTGGCAGTATCAATGGCAGTATTGGCTACTAATGGTAGCAAGCAGTAGCAGTGGCAGTGGCAGTGGCAGTAGCAGTATCAATGGCAGTAGCAGTCGCAGTATCAATGGCAGTAGCAGTGGCAGTGGCAGTGGCAGTGGCAGTAGCAGTAGCAGTGGACGTACGGCAGCAGCAGTGGCATTAGCAGTGATGTTTGATGTAATATGAACAAATCTTGAATAAAAATACCGAAAAATGATTTTAAGCTCTTAACATTTAGCAATCTCTATTCTATTAATTTAGAAATAAAAAATGTTCTTCGTGCCTTCAAAGCCAGGTGAGAACCGAGGCAGACGTTTAGAAGAATTCGAGAGCGTCGAGGGTTTCTCAATGATATCTTGCTCTTAACATTTCATAATTTGTTTGTTATAGCACAACATAGACCTAGAGTAGATGATACGACATAGAGAAACGATTCATTGAAAATATCAACATAACTTATCTGCGTCTCTTCAATCATTTCATATTTCTTAAGGTTACTATTTTTAGTGGCTACTAATGTTAGCGATTTTAGTACTCGCTAAAATTAGCTAGCGCTAAAATTAAGGTTCTGCCCCCCTATCCCTTCCCCCTCCCTCCGAGATTCAAACACACTTACGCAGAGGGAATAAATTGACAAAATTGGCGTTGATCTCCGCCTCGCTGTCATCAAGCCGCTGCATGTGCAGTGGCTGTGTCCTTGTATAATCATCTGACGTTTCCTGAAGGCCGGGCAATTGTCAAGAAAGGCTTGAAGAGGACGGGAATTATGGCTGTCCTGGAGGGTAAGACCACTCTTCCAGGCAAGGATCACTTTTCTACCATTTACACGTAAGTTTTTCTGCTACTTTTGGCGTTGATGCAAAGCTCGACACATTTTGTTGTGTTCTTGAATATGTATCTGACAAATGTTCAATAAAAATCATTTAAAATCGCTAAACTTATATGTCGCTAATTAATTCTTTCTCAGATAAAATCGCTAAAGTAGTCGCTAAAAATAGTAACCTTAAGGTATTCTGGTTGTTTTTCGCCTGAAATAAAAAAAAACTTAAAAAAGGGTTTCACTTTTATCGAGGTTTCTTTTCTCTCATTTTAATGTAAGAAATTTGAATATCAACATCGCAAAATCGATTAAGCAGCGAAATTGAAGCCATTTTTTAAAGCCAAGTTCATTTTTTGAGAAAAGGCGGGAAACATGCGTCTCAAAAAAACAAACAAGTGGACAATACTACAAATGTATTATAACGGGCTTTTTCATTGGATCATTTTATCGTGCAATGACATATCACTTTACTGATATGGCTTTTTCACTTCTACCCTAAATGTGTAATAATCTCTATTCATTTTATAAAAAGTAGATAGAAGGTATAACCACGGTTCGTACAGAAGATTGTAAGCAAAAATCAAGGACAATGCTTTCCAGGACAATTTAGCAAATTTCTTACATTGTGCACATCAATTCTGAATAACTTAACAAAACTGGAAGTACACAGAGCTCAGGACTCGCCCTAGCGCTCATCATCTCCATGTACTGCGAATGCTGAAAAACTAAAACAAACAGCTCTCCGAATTATATTTCAAGGGATTTCTTCCAAAAACTTCACTAAGAGACATAGTACCCAATTCTTGGTGAGGTTTCTTTACATTTTCCATGACATTTCTCAAAATTCAATTTTTCCAGGAATTTTCCAGGCCTGGATTTTGTTTTCTAAAATTCAAGGACTTTTCCAGGACATACGAACCTTGTATTGACAACAGAGTTTATGTTCAAGGGTATATTAAACTCTTATTAACCTAGTGCGAGGTCCGTACCGTAATTTACGTGCCCGAGTTTTTCTTATGAAGAAACGAGGGCAAGTAGATTACGGTACGGAACAAGCAAACTAGGTTAATAAGATGTTTATTATATGGCCTTTTTTTCAAATTTTTTTCAAATTT
>JAODFW021553663.1:0-13686 GCA_027575235.2 Palythoa mutuki
ATGCACTTTTAAAATTCGACTTTTTGGATTTTTCGCCTAATCTAGAACTGCAACATTAAAAAAGGTTCAGATAAAATTTATTGCATACCCTTGCCATCGCAAACATTTGCAGCACTTTAACAGGAAACCGGTCTGACTTAGCAAGATATTTATTGAATATTTGTGCAAAACTTTTTCTCAATTTTGTTTTGTTTTGTTTTTAAGAGCTTTTTGATGGAGCAAAAACCGAGTAAGAATTACAAGAAAATCGACTTAAAATGCACGCGTATCCGTCTCTCAGGCAAATTATACCGATGTTTCGATATAAATATAGCATAGCCCAAATGTTTTCTCAAACGTCATCACAGGTTCTGCTGGCTGTCACGAACGGCTTGTATCCGGTAACCGTAAGTATTGTGTGTAAATGTTTTTATGAGCCATTTTTCACTGCAGAAGCTCCCAGGCTGGCATCATTTAAAGTCAAAATGGTGGGTCAAGGCAATCTTCTTTATAAAGAAAATATGAGTTGTACTGATTCACCGCCCAAAGTTTATGAAGCGAGACATGGTGGGCCGTGAGTGAATCTATTTTTCTGGACGTTCTGTTGTGGATTCCAGCACCTACTGAAACATTTTAGCTATGTTTTGACTTCTGTAGATCCCAACGAGTGCGAAAGTTTGCCAGTAGGTGCGGGTGGTTCGAAACTTATAAAAAATATGAAATAAATATTTGGCAGGACTCCATGCCTACGGCTGCTTTGTTTTGATCACGTGACCATTGCACTGGTTCTCTATATTCGCAAAATTGCTCTGGACAACTGGCTGTCACTCGGCCCGCAAAACAAGAAGAGGCAATCATTGCATTGGAGCGTCAAGGGGATAAGATAAACTTTGCTGGAAATGTAACATTTTTGACTGGAGATGATAGCTTGATTGAGATATCAAAAGCAAAAATCGTTAGTTTTCGGCTCGAATTCTTGAACGCGAAAGTATAGCGCTCTTATTCTTTAGTTCAAACCAGTCAAGATTTTGTTCGAAGAAGTGGTTCTATGATATTTGGGAGCTCGTGCAAGTTACCAGTAGAGAATATTACCGGCTTCTTATAGTTGACTAATTAATTCAAGAAGATTGCAACTTTTCAAATAATACAGTGTCACAGTAGTTAATCGCGCATTTGAAGTTCATCTTTTCAGGAAAAAACAAGGGGGTGACTATTTTCATTTAATGGAGATTACGCGGATGCATTTACGTGGATTTGCATTTTGAGGGGCCCTTGATAGATAAGAGGCCCTTGGTTGAACGGCGGTATTTATTCAAGCAAATATAACACCCTAAGGGGTTGTTCATGATTTTTGACATTTTCACAAGCGTACTAAACGTACTTAGGGGGAGGGGTTCGGGATCAATGCGAGTTTTCCTGTTGTTTTAGCGCCTCAACACAATAACCAACGCCGCAAAATTGTGCAGTTACATTCCTCTATTGGACTTCGGAGCTTTGCTCCTGAAATATCTTCCTCTGTTTGCGAAAATCACTTTTACGGACTGGAGAGACACAATCGCTACAATGCATACAACAGGTGAGAACAACCTAACTGAAACACTACCTATGTCTGAAATTCGGCCGTGGCTTGTTCTTGTGAGGCTGGATCGCTCGTGATGTTGCTCGAGCGTGAAGTCTGGGACCGACTAACAAGGAGCCGTCAATGGCACTGAATTAACGAGAATACTGTAACTTCCTTTGCTCCTCAGATTATTTGCGAGATGAACGATCAAAGGAGCAGCCATCCTAGCATTCCAGTTGTGGATTTCAGTGCGTTGAGTTTGAATCATGAAGATATCACGGATTGTAAGCAAGAGAGCGTAAGGAAATTAGCCTGTGAAATCTATAGAACGTTCAGCACCGTTGGGTTTGTTTATCTGAAGAATCACGGAATTCCGCCGGAAAAGGTACGTTCCCGTGCTTTGGATTATTGTCCAAACAAAAAGTGGTCATTTGTACTTTCTCTCTCGCGAACTCGCGCAAAAATTTTGAATTAACGTATCGCAATCTTATACAATCTAGCTCTTAGACTTTAATAGCTCTGCAAATTCCACCCTTTCTACAGTGAATTTAAGAAAGATCTCAAGTGCACAAAACAAAAGTCAACTATTGTCAGCCAATATTGCGTTGTGTACAATTTTGAATGTGATTTTTGTGATGCAAATTACGTCTGTTTGTCGACGCGTCATTTATCACAGGTAGCCCAAGCTTACGATGAGTAATGAACTACTGCAGTGTAGAAATAAAGAAAATATATGATCTTTTGAATGAATGATACAAGAGTGTAGCCAGGAGGAGGAAGGACGGGGAGCGGGTCCTGGGGTGCCTGTGACCCCCCTTTTTGTAACTTTTGTAAGCATTTAACCAAACAACATACAACAGGTGGTGAAAAATGCCATAACGATATCTTGGCCATTGTTAAAAAACAGTGTGATCCCCCTTTGAAAAATCCTGGCTACGCCTCTGTGATATATTTTTTGTTTAAATCCAAATAAAGATTAAGAAAAACACTTATCATGTCTTCTTTTTGTTCTCGATAACACCCTTGAGTGAGTTTCAGTGAATTCCACTGGAGTTAAGTTGGCAAACTTAAGGGAGCTAAGCTCCGATGGAATTAGCTGAAACTAGGACACAGGATTATTGAGAACAAGAAGAAAACATGGTGAGTTGTTTTTCGTAATTCTTATTTTAATAGATGTAAAAATAATGCTGTATGTTCAAAAGCCCATAATATGTTTTCTCTGTTTTTATTTGTAAATCACTACTCATTGTAAGCTTGGGCTACCTGTGCATTAACATCAATGCATTGCTGGTGATAAAACCTCAACTATTGGTTGGCACTTCAAAGAGTTCCATGGTAATATCGATCTACTGAATGAAAACCATTTCAAAGTTTTATGAAATGCATAAACAAATGATACCGCTTTATCAATGAAATATTATTTATATGAACAATTTGACCAAAACTAAACACTGAAAGTGATTCAATTACTTGATTTTCAAATGGGGCCCAGTAACTAAATTATAGGGAGAGGGGTCCCAAAAAAAATCAGATTTTCAATGCTTATTTCAGTTGTTATCATACAAATGTTTGTCAATAATCCACAAAGGAGGGGGGGGGGGAAGACATGGCCTAAGTTTGTTAATCACTCATATGATTGCAGACCAAACTGGACTCCACTTAGTCCTATTACCATCATTTATTATAGCCACTTTGAAGTCACTGGTGATTCCTGCAATTGGATTGGTTCCCAACAATGCGATTTCAGCATCAATCGCATTCTTTTGAGTCAGTAATGTAATTGCACTCTTTTGGTCAACCAATCACAACTTGTAGAAAAGGCTACAAAAAATGATCAGAACCTAGGAAAATAGTTATATACAGTGTTACTTTTACATAAGAATTTTTGACATGTGGATAAGTCGATACTGTCAGACGAAACAAATGCATTGCTCCAACAGCAAAAAAAAAAAGAAATCAATAAGTTTAAACAAAACATTAATTCATAGAGTGTTATGTAATAGCAGCAGTTTTATTGATGAATGGTGAAAGTATGGAGTCTCATTTGCATGTGGGAGTCGTACAAATGAAATCATGGCAAATGACACAACACAGTGACTTTAACAGCTTTCGAACTCAGGACCTGCATGGGCCTGTTATTGTGTAAATTGCTCTACTACTGTTCTGCTGATATTGAGCAAAATAGATTTAGTTCTGTGTTAATTGCAGATTGACAGTCTATTCAAGGTCTCTGAGAAGTTTTTTTCCCTTCCAAATGATGTAAAGGATAAATATGCCAGACCAGAAAAAGGTGGTAAATCCAAACATGGCTGGGTAAAGCTGGAGCGGGAAAGGTACTAACAGATTAGAGTACACCTTAATTTAGGTGTACACTCCTAATAATAGTATAATTTATGTTAAATCCAAAAGGGGGGAAGGATACATGGTTAGGTGCTCTCCCTATACACGCCCTTGTCTTGAGTCAAAGAGGTTTTTTTGCAGCTAGTAAATTGTTAGTTTTTTATGACACATTTTTAAACTTTGCCCCATGTGGCCATAGCTCTGGGGAACATACCCCCAGAACCCTGTAAAAGCTTGCACCTTATATAGATTATAAGATACTTTAATTTCACTTGTGAGCTATTGCCATATACCATCCTGGCAAACATTGAAATTGTCGGCCAAAATGAGAAATAGCTAAAAAGCTAAAGCTAAATCCTTTTACAAGCCCAAGTGGCCCTTGGAGCCACTGCTTATCTGCAGTTTCTGTAGTCGGTTAAGCGGATGAGAGTCATTGACTCCTCCTGGACGTGACACTAATCCATCACAGGTTAGCCCCCAGCAGAAGCTAGTACTGATTTTACCGTCATGGGAGGATGGAAAGCTGAGTCAACTTTGGCAGAAAAGAAGGTTACACAAGGCCCTGCGCACGCTACTGATGTACGTACATTTCTGTCACATTTTGTTTTTGTAAACTGAAGGCTTTTATGCTGCTTGACGTCACACACAAGACCATGAAATGCTTCCCAAACGCTGCCTAAAGGCTGCCCAAATGCTGCCCAAACGCTGCCTAATGCTGCATGAAATGCTGCCCACTGCTTCTGAATGCTGCCTAAACAGAAATTAACAAGCAAAAACCAACGTCAGTATCAGAAATCGACTTATTTCTTGGAAATTACTTGAGTTTGTTCAAAAACGTTAACGTAACCACTAAATATTTGAGAGTTATTGTCAGAAAATGGAGTTATGTTCTTTGTATCAATTGTATAACTCGCAAAAAATTGTGGTAAAAAATTTCCGTTTTGTTCAAAAAGTGTGCAAAATGGCACAAAATTAATTTATCGTCAGTATCAGTTAAACTTCTTTTTCTCGCTAATGGGTGAAAATTTAATCAAGAAACTAAACCAACAGAAACTATTTGAGAGGTATTGTCAGACTATGCTACAGGAATTGATGAAACTTATTCTTGTGGCGAGAAAAATGGAATTGTATCTCGCTGATCAGGCAAAAAGGGTAAAATGTGATGCTCCTATTGTTTGCTGGTACACGAGTAGCGTGCGCACAGCCACAAATGTTCAAAACTCGGGACCTTGTGGTTAGAAGTCAGAGATCTTACCACTGTGCCAACCACTCTGCCGTTAAAAAAAGAGAAATAGACTGGGTACTAAAATGGCCGCTTCGTAAGCCTAGGTAGCCTGTTTGCTTCAATCAATGAATTGCTTCACCCAGTTTATAGGTTTGGGCCTTCTAAACACAAATACAGTATGTAGGATGGTCAAGACATCTGGACAAGCCCTACAAGACTCTAACCTGCACACTATGTAGCATCCTGGCAGTATATCATCAAGACTGACGTCATGCATGCCTTTTACTGGATACCCTGAAACAAAGAGAGCATGACATATCGTAGGGCCGCGATCCCATAATGTTAACAATTAACTTGCAACAGATATATCGTCACTAATATTAGAGACAACTAGTGTTTCATCAAGAAGTTTATTGGTAACCAGTTTCGCTCAGTCTCCTAGACAAAGTCAAGCTTGCAGACAGTTATAAAGCACCTATATCTTTATAAAACCCTCCACCCTTACAGCCAGGATATTTGCAATAGGACTCAGTTGATGACATAGATTCCCTGTCACCGAGCAACTAGCTATAGTCTAATGACAAAAAATTATTTCTAAAGAAGTTTTATATTGAACAACAGTCTTGATTCTGGTATTCACATAACTCTCTTAGTCGATATGTAAACCAATTATGCAGTTATAATGAATTATGATTTAATGGCGAGTCTAGTAAAGTTTTTTGAGGGGAAGGTGCTTATTCAGGGGTGGGCATTTATTCAATTTTTGGACTTTTAGTGGGAGTGCTTATGTAAGAGGGGCACTTATTCATGACAAATGAATATGGTATATAATAATTTTATAATATGGTTCCGAAAACCTTAGCTGCTTTTACAAGATCAGACCCTGTTTTGAACATGTAAAAGTGCCTTTATCTTTTGTATATGTAATCTATTACTTTTTATTTTGTTTTAGTCATCAAATATTTAAGCATCTTAATTTTGGTTGTATGTTTGTGTTGAAGGACAAATTTGGAGAGACCAGGAGATTTAAAAGAAGCTTTTAATATCTCGGAACTAACACCTGTAAGTTTGAGTAGTAATAATGTTTACTTGTGGCTGGTATACTTAATATTAAACCTTTTCAGCTTGAAGCAATTATCAACATCTAAATTCTCCTAACATTTCTCAAACAAAGTAATACAACTTGTAGTAAGAAACAAGGAATTGATCAAGTGGAATAAACAGTGGTAGATGGAAAGCTAAATTCTGTCAAACTGCTTATAGAAAGTTCAGTTGGGAGAATTTAGCAACACGTCATTGTAGTGCTTTGGGCTTAAAGGGTTATACACGCTCTCAATGTAAGTCCCTCACAATGACATGCACATAATGAGCATGACTCTCATGCATTTCAGTATAATGTCATGTACTTCTACCAATACAAGTATTTTTGTAGTGGCCCTACTTAAACACTTGACTCTTAAGCTTTCTGAACTTCTCATGAAAGTGAAAGAAATAATTTTACTTGATTTAATATTATGTATTATATTATTTTGAGTTTCTTTTAACTGCACGCTACTATGCTAGTTTTGACTTACTATTGTTAACTAATTTTGCTTTTTTTGTTTTGACCATTTTCTATAATTATGTTGTTAGAGTACAAGCTATTTTTTGTAATGTCAGATATTAAAAAAATTCTGTCTGCCAACCAGTAGGAAGCACTACTGACAGTAATTATAAGGGACCTCAAGTCTTATTCAGTATCCTCCCTTGAAAGACCTCCTAAAATGTTGTAAATAGAATAAAAAAAGATAAACAATAATGTTACATTTTTGATTCATCATTTAGATTATATAATTATGAATTAGCAACTAATATGTATATGATACCATTATACTAAATGTGCTATGTGAAAACTAGCATTTAATGAAAATTTTCCACCACAGCACTCCAGATTACAGTGTATATCTCTTGCAAAATAATCCAATCGAGAAACCCTTTGCATCTGAAAATTATCTATTCGAAATTTATTTATTTTTACTTAGGTATTTGCATTCATATTTTCTGATTAATTTGAAAAGTTTTCACCGACAAATAGCTTCATATTCAATTTGAAATTAATTGTATGCCCTACTATGCCTTCAGGGTTTGCCAAAGGAAGTCCCAAACTTTGAGTCTGAAGTGAAGTCGTTTTTTCAGATGGCTGGGAAACTTGCACTTCGCATTCTTACAGCAATGGCAATAGGACTGCAAGTGGTTGGTTGTTTGCATAACTTGTTTTCATAACAATTTACAATCTTTATTGATGCAAACTAATTAAAAATCAAAATATAAACAGATATAAACTATATATACTGCTAAAAATAAACAGCAAAACAGTTGCTTTTATCAGCAGGATATCTAAACTGTGTGCAATTCCACATACATGCTAATTACCCCAGTGGTTATGAACGCAATTTAAGTAATTGCGAAAGAGAAGCCTGAAAAAGTTCAGGCTTCAATGGGATTCGAACCCAAAATCGGGCATAGATGGACCTAATAACTAGGACACAAAAATTCGGGGGGAGGGGGGCTATGGGGGTCCAAAGGGCTTGTTCAATCTGATAAATATTTTTTTAAATGGTATCCTTAGAAATGTTCGATTTCCTGTCATTCAAGAGGTAGTAAGAATGATTTGTTAAGATGGTAATGAACACATTTAAAAGCATTTTAGTAAAATTTTTACAAATGATGTTCTTTGATAAAATACATTTAACAAAACCCAGTTCCCATGCCGGAGCAGAAGAGAGTATGAATATTAATGTTGAAGCGGCCTTCAGTCTCCTCATGTTTTCCAACCTTTCTATCCTCTCTTTCTGGACTGTTCTGTGACTACTCAACAGGACTTAACCACTAACCTCTCACTCAGATCATTGCCTTCATATGCTTGACCACACAAGCATTTGATGGACGTTTACCCATTTTCTCGGTCTTTGCTATATGTTTTGTCCCAGCATAATTAGATTAGCTTAAAAATTTCAATCTACAATGATTTGAAAAAAATGAAACTGGTTTAAAAGATTAAACTGATAACTAAATCTGAACCAAAACAGATCTAACTATTTTTGTAGGACCCAGACATTTTAATTTCATCTCACACCAACTTGGATGGAAGAGGCGGTGACACTGTCCTGAGATTGTTGCATTACCCCAAGCTGCCAGATCCCAGCAAAATAAAACCTGGTCAGATCAGATGTGGAGAGCACACAGACTATGGCAGTATTACATTACTGTTGCAGGACAATGTTGGAGGGCTGGAGGTAAGTCAATAGTCAGATCAGATGTGGAGAGCACACAGACTATGGCAGTATTACGTTACTGTTGAAGGACATTGTTGGAGGGCTGGAGGGTGAGAACTGACCCAGATCGCATAGGTGAGAGGCGAGTGATAGGGCCGCTGCACCAACCCGACGTCCGATGTTCTTCATAATTTTTATTATTTTATCATATCAGGTTGGAGATGGCTCTAAGGAAGGTGAATACATCCCTGCCCCTCCCCTACAGGGGACAATACTAGTGAACATAGCAGACTTAATGCAAAGATGGACATCAGACAAATTGAAGTCGACAGTAGGTATCGTTAAATTGTGTTGTGTGATCGTCCAGGTTAATGTCATCCTGAGAAGGACTAGGTATTATTAATTTGTGTTGTCTGAATGTACGGGCTAGCGTAGTCCTGAGATGGACTAGGTATCATTAAATTGTGAGGTGTGAATGTCCGGGTTAGTGTAGTCCTGAGATGGATTGGGTATCATTAAATTGTGTGGTGTGAATGTACGGGTTAGTGTAGTCCTGAGATGGACTGGATATCATTAAATTGTGTGGTGTGATTGTACGGGTTAGTGAAGGACTGGGTATCATAAAAGTGTGTTGTGTGATCATCCAGGTTAGCGTAGTCCTGAGAAAGACTGGGTATCATTAAACTGTATTGTGTTTTATCGTCCAGGTTAGAGTAGCCCAGAGACGGACTGGGTATAATTAAACCGTGTTGTGTGAATGTCGGGGTTATTGTAGTACTGAGAAGGACTGGGTATCATTAAACTGTGTTGTGTGAATGTCGGGGTTAGTGTAATCCTGAGAAGGACTAGGTATCATTAAACCGTGTTGTGTGAATGTCCGGGCTAGAGTAATCCTGAGAAGGACTAGGTATCATTAAACCGTGTTGTATGAATGTCCGGGCTAGAGTAATCCTGAGAAGGACTGGGTATCATTAAACTGTGTTGTGTGATCGTCGAGGTTAGTGTAGTACTGAGATGGACTGGGTATAATTAAACTGTGTTGTGTGAAAGTCCGGGCTAGTGTAGTACCGAGAAGGACTGGGTATCATTTAACTGTGTTGTGTGATCGTCCAGGTTAGGGTAGTACTGAGATGGACTGGGTATCATTAAACTGTGTTGCGTGATTGTCCAGGTTAGAGTAGTACTGAGAAGGACTGGGTATCATTAAACTGTGTTGTGTGAATGTCCGGGTCTGTGTAGTCCTGAGAAGGACTTGGTATCATTAAACTGTGTTGTGTGATCGTCGAGGTTAGTGTAATACTGAGATGGACTGGGTATAATTAAACTGTGTTGTGTGAATGTCCGGGTTAGAGTAGTACTGAGAAGAACTGGGTGTCACTAAACTGTGTTGTGTGAATGTCGAGGTTAGAGTAGTACTGAGATGGACTGAGTATCATTAAACTGTGTTGTGTGAATGTCCGGGTTAGTGTAGTACTGAGATGGACTGAGTATCATTAAACTGTGTTGTGTGAATGTCCGGGCTAGAGTAGTACTGAGATGGACTGGGTGTCACTAAACTGTGTTGTGTGAATGTCCGGGTTAGTGTAGTACTGAGAAGGACTGAGTATCATTAAACTGTGTTGTGTGAATGTCCGGGCTAGAGTAGTACTGAGATGGACTGGGTATAATTAAACCGTGTTGTGTGATCGTCCGGGCTAGAGTAGTACTAAGAAGAACTGTTGTTGGTAGTAGTTATTGACGTTTTGACAAATTGTGCGGAAGTCATCTTCAGAGTCAAGTGAGGAGAGTTGTCAATTGAACACTTGCAAATTTTACGAACAGTTTTACTTTTGTTTTAACAGCGTCACCGCGTGGTTGTACCGTTGAAGGAACAGGAGCATCCACAAAGCCGTTATTCTATTGTTTTTTTCGTCCACCCAGACGAGGATACCCCGATAAGGTGTTTGGACGGGTCAGACAAGTATCCCCCAGTAACTGCTGGAAAATACTTGCAGGATAGGATAAGCGAATTCTATCAATACTAACTCCTTAACAAACAGCCAGGGGGCCATTTGGACCCCCTTCCCCCTCCGCAAAGCTTTTTCAACCTAGAAAATAGTCGTTTCGTGTGTTGTCGGATGAACATGTCAAACGGTCCCGACATTTGGCCTGACACTCAGACCACTTGAGGTCTGATAGATAAATGCCAGGTTATTTCAAATTTGACATTGTTATTACGCGTGACCATCCAGGTGACATTGTTATTACGCGTGACCATCTAGGTGACATTGTTATTACGCGTGACCATCTAGGTGACATTGTTATTACGCGTGACCATCCAGGTGACATTGTTATTACGCGTGACCATCCAGGTGACCCTGTTAAACGAACACGACAGGAACTCAACATGGTGAAAACATTAGAAATGTTGGGACGATGTAGGGAAAATGTTTGCTCGCAATCAAACTTCACCCAACATTGATCCAACACAAGAAATCCGCTCAGACATGATCAGATGGCCATTTTAAACGCTCTCAACATTTAACTTAACAAATGTCGGGAGCATGTTGGGTGACATGTTGGGTTCGTTTGACAGCGGCTTTATACCAATTTAAAATTTGAAATAGATAAAAGTGAAACCAAAATTAACCGTCAGAGTGCTGAACGAACTTAATCCACCGGCCTAAGTGTTTTCCTAATACACTGCTAATAAGTTGAAATAAGTTCCTTTGTTTCAGATGTGTTAATGAGAACGACACGAAGGAATGTTCAGCTTAAACAAAGAAACTTATTTCCAAAAAAGACTGTATTGGGAAAACACTGAGTCCAGCGGATTAGGTCTATACTATGGGGGTAGAGCTAAGATAATACATAGATCAAGTCAAACTTGGGTAGACTTTTGTCACTACTGCGCTGTTTCGTGTAGCGATACCGCACAACTCATTGGGCGGCTGGTTTATTTAACCAAAATGCCGACATACGAAAAAACCATACTGCAATTATTGCAAAGCGCGAAAGTTTAAAAGAACAAAATTACAATACAGGTAATGGGCTATTGTTGTTAGTAAGTATAGTAGGGCCCTGTCTATATGATCCTGGGTAAAATTACAATACAGATAATGGGCTATTGTTCTTAGTAAGTATAGTAGGGCCCTGTCTATATGATCCCAGGTAAAAGGGTTGTCCCTTCCAGCCGGGACAACTCGACCTGCAGTTTATATGAGGTTTTGAACCTGGGACACCTTTGTCCTGTGTTTACATGGAAAATATCTGAACCGGGAAGAGCAATTAGAGCGTGGGAAATTTTGAGCATAATCACTGTATTAAAATGGCTTCCAGACCGAAGTTGTCCCGGGCAGAAGGGACAAACTGTTTATATGAAGGCAGTTATCTCGGGTTGAAAAGGCGAGTTATCTCTGGCAACCAAGACAACTCTTCGTCCCGGGACGTCATAGAAATGGTGGTCTGCGTTTTACAGACAAAATTTATGTAAAGATGTCTCGCCCCGAGTAACTCGGTTAGGTGAGATATCCCTTCGTCCCGAGACAACTTTTTCCATATAAACGGGCCCTAAGTACTATATTTCGTACTATAGGTGTTTGATCCTATATGGGAATGTTGAGACAAGATCATTCCTGTTTAGTGAGCTGAGTTCTGGGTAGCAAATTATTAAATATTTTTATGCAGGCACAAGAAAAACGCGACGGAGCTAAGCACGTACGCATCATGTATATGGCACCTCAAAAACTTTAATGTAGCTCACTCGATCAGTAACTTGGAAAATCCTTCAAAATTGTAAACTAGACTTCAGTAAATCTAAAAGATGTAACTTGTACGTGCAAGAAAATATTTAATGATGAATTGGTTCTTATGTGTATAGCCTTAAAATGTTTTCAAGTACGTTCTTAGTAAATTTTGGAATTTTTAGATAACGCATGGTTTTGTGTCGATTTTTCAAGATTTTTGACCGTTTGTAGGTTTTGCTAAATCGTATACGATCGCATTCAACCTCGCACGATTGGGTATGATTATATTTGAGCATGCTGCGTGATATGCTTCTTTACCTGTGTGATCTTCCCTAATTATGTGTATACGTTGCCTAAAACGGCTCAGTTACTTTTAAGATAATTTTTCTAGTTTTTCCTAAAAATCCCTACTTTCTATCCCTTTTCTGATCATGTTTAGTGTGCCTTGTTGTCATTGTTTGATGGAGTTTGAATTAAGAGTTCACGAGAGAAATGTAGGCAGTGTTGTTTTTCTACATAAAAGCCCCAAACAGCCCTATTTTCTTGCTATATTTTTTAAAAAAACTCGTATTTTTGGAGAAAAAGTCCCTAATTTTCTCCCAAAATTTTGTTACAAGCCGGGCAGAAACCCTGTGTGATCAAACAGACTCCAGAGAAAACTTTGAAAAATAATATTTTAAAATCAACCGTTTCTGATGTGGCAGCTTGTATCTAGCGTGAAGACGGCAGTCTTCGCTCGGTCAATTATACGGCTGTGAAATTAACCACAATGCGTCGACTTCGTCGGAAACAGAAAACTAAATGGGGATAGCCCCAGATTTTAAAACACATTATTCATCACATATTTGATAATTAAATAGTTGAAATATGAAATGAAAAGATTGCTGGTAATATTATTTCTGCTAAAAATGGAGCCAGGATTTATGATTAGAAATAAATCCCCATTTTTATATTATTTTGTACTGCTTTTGTGGTTATTTACTTATTAGCCGCATATATTATGGCTTAAAATTGACCCTTCAATAAAAATTGAAACTTTGCCGTTTTGGGATAAATTTTAGTCAAATAAAAACTGATTTTGGTAATCAGAAAGTACCAAAAATTTCCATTCAAGTTGGTTACTAAAATCTTTTTAAGTAAGGCCAAGTAAAAAAAAGAATTGTTTAGTGTCCCCGCCCGACCTAAGAAATGCTCCCGACCTCAATTTTTTATTTTTTTATTTTTTCAATTCTATATGCTCCCGCGATTGATTGCTCTCATTCACATACCCCTCAAAACATTCGTGGCGATTTCGCGTGCACTGGAGGTGTGGCAGAAACTTTCGCTTTCAGAATCTGCATTATACTGTATTTAATTTGGTGGAGATCTAATGATCTAAGTTTACGCATGAGTGACAAAATCCGACTTTTCAAATAAATTTTTTGTATTGTTGTTGGTTTCATAAAGAGCAAAGAGATCATTGTTTCAAAACCACTCAGTAGAGGGTGCAAACCGGTGCTCCACTGTCTAATTTAAAAAACAATATGTCTCATTGCCAAATTAAAAAAAAAACCGGCTTTAGAATCCAGCAGTCATCAGCAAATTATCGGGAAGGGGGGAGGG
>JAODFW021554680.1:0-13681 GCA_027575235.2 Palythoa mutuki
CCCTAGGATTTACCCGAAGACAAATCCAGCTAGTGGTCAGAGCGGGACTTGAACCCGGGTCAACCGCTTTCAAGTCCGGCGCCCGGACCACTAGGCCACGCTTGCCTCCCATGCCGCAGAGAACTAAAGTCTGTGGCAGATTCCCCAATCTGGTGTAGCGGGAGAATAAGGGAAGGTTTTAAATTTACTGGCGAATTACTGAGCCAACACTGAAAATTCTAACCAATCATACTTTGACACTAGGTTATGGCAGCGACCCTCCGAAAACAGATGCTGGCCGAGTTTTTACCATATTTTACGCTCTGATAGGAATACCTTTGTTCCTTTACTTTCTTCAAATTGTCGGAGAGATAATCAATAAAGTCATTAACAAAACCATTTATTTGGTGGAGAACAAATGTTTGAAAGTAGAGGAGCCACAGAGTATAGAATTAAAGTGTCTGATTGGTTTTGCAACCACAGTCATAATCTTCATCTTCTGGATGGCATCTTTTCTCTCTGCAACTTACAAGCTCTCGTACTTGACCTCAGTTTATCTTCTCTTCATTACGTTGACAACCATCGGATTCGGAGATTACGTTATCAAAAGCGACAGGATGATTATTGTATCTGTGGGCCTTTGCTTAATGTCAGGTTTGTTTGATGCTGTCTTGTGTTACGTCAAGAAAAAAGCTGAAGAATCAAGCAACAAAGGGAAAAACAAGAAGTGCTGCTGCACTGGGAAGAACACAGGGGCCTCACCAGAGGAACAAGAAGAATATGGAATGGAAAACAAAGGAGCATCTATCTGTTCTGCTAGTTCGATAGAGAACGCTTAGCAATGGACAACTAATTTAGTTCCCTTTTTTGAAAAACTTTGCATCCGAGTCAGAAGGTTTTGCTCAAATGTACTCAAATGTGGCTTTCAGACGGTTTTCAGAAGCAAATCTCTTTTGTTTTCCACATAGCTTTTTTGTCTCCCCCAGTGCGGGTCTAAGGCGAAATTATTTAGATTTTTAGGCGATAGATTAAACGCCATGTTGAACACGTGTTGAAAACATTCGTACTGCGCATGCTAAGGAAAAATGTAGCCTTACTCTCTTTGTATTTGCAAAGCAAAACCTTTCGCTTGAAAAAGTAATTCTTAGTCATCTTGAATTTGAGGTGAATTCAGGTGTTGATAACAACATTACTGCGCATGCGTTGGAAAATTGTGACACACAAAAAAATTTAAAAACGAAACCCATTCATTAACTTGTAGTCTAACAGCACGAGTAAAATCGAGCCCATTCCTATAATCGTTGCCCAAATCCCGCCAATCAGTCTTAACCCACACTTGTTATTCACTTTCAAAAAGGAAATTATTTACACTCTTGTTAAACATTGCTCCTCTTGAAATAAGATGACGTTTTTGACAACTTTTCTTTACTATTTGGGGATGTTTGCCTATAAAAAGGAAATGGTACAGTTTGAGTCCGCATATTCAAATAGGTTTGAAAAACGGGCTAAATGTCTATGACCATACCACAGTGAAACACCGGATATCGTCTTATTGCCGGGGTAAAATTAGTACTTGGATTGGTAACCACTTAGGAACACCTTGTGTGGTAAACGTTTGTATTAAACTACACTTGTTAGTCACTTTCAAAATAAACAAAATTACACTCTTGCTAATTATCGTTCCTGTTAAAATATGATCACGTTTTTGATAACCTTTTTCTATTTGGAGGTGGTTTCCTAAAATTTAAAGTGTACTGACTGCTAACAAACGAGCGTGACAAAACTTCATCTTGGTGGATGACACCATGAGCTCCAGAACGAGCACGACACGATGCTTACGAAGTAAAATTTAAAAACAGAAAACAGTTTAATGTCACGCGACTTACATTGCGGGAAACCGCTCAGAAACATATTCCCTCCAAAATATGTAGTGTTTGCAATACGTCAAAAGTCCAAATGCTCTAAATGTTGCAATTATAATTAATTATCTATAATCATGTGTTAACAAAGTGCGTCACAGATGTTAATGGATTTTTTCTGTAAAAGAGGGATCTCGCTGTTCTCTCGTTTAAAAAAGCAATAAAAGTTGAATCTTCAAGTATATCGCGTAGTAAATCTGAAACATGTGGAGGCCAAACCATTTGAAGTCTTTGGACTTCAGAGCAGTCAAAGCAATAAATGCCAAGCAGCTGGCAGAAAATTGTTCATATTTAGAGAAGGGTGTCACAATCACAAGTTCTCATGTATCGATATATGTGGGATACACTTGCATCTTCTCAGAAAGCATTAGGAAGGGCCACAATGCCAATTTAGGTCAGAGGGAACAAAATGCTAGAAGAAATATGAAGGCTCACATTCGAGTGCATCATATGAAGACAATTGCAATGACTGGTTGACCAATCGTTTGAGTTTTAATGTGCCTGCTGAGCTGGAATATTTCATAAGGAATGGATATCTTTCCAGCATATTCATTACTGTTTTGTATTATGGTTTTCATAAATATATTTACCAACCACCATTGTTACTGACAACCACCCGTCACCTTATGATGACTCAGTTACAATTTTTTTTTACTTGGTTTCTTTCAATATTGTGTTTTAAAGGCTGTTTCTTGCGTTCTTTTAAATCTTGCTTGCAATTCTGCTGTTATTGAACCAAGCCAACATCAAAGCTTAGCTAGTAAAAGATGTTTTGGCTGGTAACACATAAGTTGTCTCTAGCCACTATAATAGTAAATTGATAAATTAGTGAACAACCTCAACTAGTAGGATGAGATTTTTTTATTTTTTCTAATTTCTTTCTTCATTGCTTTTAACATATTATAATTAATATCATATTTGCTATTTCTTTCGTATTTTGTGTTTTTTTTTAAACATGTTTTATTTCAGTATCAGAGAAGATCCAGGAAAGTGTTCCAATCATCAAGCAGCCAATGTTTCAGCTAGAAAAGTGTAAATGTACCATCTACTCCATAGTAAATTGCCCGTCCGACTAAACTACCACAAAAAGAATGGAGAAAACAACAATGAACAAACGAGTGGAAAGGGAAAGGGGGGAAAAGAGGAGAAAAACAACAGGCAGCTGAAAGATGTCAGGCTGCAACCCAACTATTGAATTTCAGCAGTGCAAACAATCAAAACTACTAAAATATAAACAATGCAAGAGATTTGAACAAATTGAAGCAATTAAGTCTAATTTTGTCACAACAGTAAAGGAGAATATAAACTATCTGTCAAAATGAAAGATTAAAATTTCATAAGAGAAAATCTTCCTAAAGGCAATGCTGAAGTTCAAATGGCCTTCATCGAGCATATTCTCTGCCTTTCTATTGAAGAAATTCAAAGTCCCCATTAAAATCACTCTATCATCAGGCTACATCCTCTTGTTGTTTACTTCAAAGTACTCCATTTACCATGCAATAATATTGTTTACCTATCAGAAGTGTCCTCACAAAATGCCACATCGGTACCAGAGCTAAAATAATTTTCCCATCACTGAATCGAGTTCTTCACTGGACTGAGTGTACAACCTCACAGGCATTCAGTTAACACTGCAACATGCACTTTATCTTTATCAAGTATTGCAAAGTAACATTATAAAACCAAAGGTCATTGAATAGCAAGGATATGTATCCAAAAAGCTTATCAGTTGTTGAAATGCTTAAGCTCAACAAAGTGATAAGCAAAAAGTGCAAAGAAGTTGAACTTTCAAATTTAGACTTGAGGACTTGCGTCGGTGCAGCAAGTCCATTACTACCAAGTTTGTCATTGAAAAGTTACAGTGTGGGATGGCGGGATTTTGGATGGCCTTCAAAGCCAACACTCCAAATTTCAAAGGAAAAACCTGGGTTGTGAAAAAATATCTCAATTTTTCCATTAAGGCCATCAAAACTCTTGGGCAAGAAGTTGAGTAGCAGACAAAGAAGGTTGTACCAATGCATATGCTAGCTCAAAACATGAGCTTAAGTAGCAAGATGTTTTAGAGGAATATGGCAACACATTGAAATACAATGTGATATATCTAGGAAGATTACCCAATGAATTTGATGACCATCAGTGGGTTACTGTGGGGGAATTTATTGGAGATTTCCAAGAATATATGAACAACAAGATAGTGTGTGAAATTCGCCAAAAATGCTAAAGCTAGGCACACTTTTCGTTTGAGCTATCAGTTGAACAACTAAAGATTGTAGACATGCAGGGAAGTTGCCACACCCTTTTTGATCCAAAGATTGCCTCAACAGAGGTGATTTTTCAGCTGGGAATGTTTCCAAACAAACAATAACAACTTCATATATCGACACAACTGCAACAATTACTGCAAACATCTTGGACTTCAAGAAATCAAAAAGGGCACTAATAATCAAAACTAACTTCATAACTTAACACTAGTCTAATTTATTGCAAATAAAAAATTGACAGTTTCTCTGAGAAATAAATGAGTTATGCATTTTTTTAAAGACAGGTAATAAGCAATCAGGTAAGACTTGGGTGTCCATGCCTCTCACTGAAGCGTACGATTGCATGCGCATGCCTTAAGTTTCCGAGGTTTGTGGTTAATTGCCAAAATGTTGCTATAAATGTGCCTTTATTGGCCACATTCGAAAAGAGTGCGAAGCTCCTATAAAACGCCGCCACAACACGCATAGTAGCAACAACAAACTAACAATTGTGCATAATTCTAATATAAAGAACCCACGACAATGTGATATCACTATCAAAAACTGAAAGGGAAACATTTAAATTGTTTGGGTTAAAAAAGGGTTTTCAAAAATATTGTTTCCTTACGTTTTTTATAACAAAAACATTCTATAACATATATAAACAATTTTCAAAGTTTTTGATGGTGATAATAATCACCATTGAAATGTCAGAAGAACATGTACATACTGTCATGTACTTAATAAAAGTTTACATGGTAATGGATTCGTTTATTTTATTCATCTTTTAGTGCATGATATTGCTTTACATATTGTAATAGATTTTACAATATATTTTGGCGAAATTGTCAAAAGAATATTTCTTTTATCCTGGCAACAATGAGTCCAGCTGGTCGCTGGATGATACCCCCTGCATAACAGGCAACAGTGTGCTTCCAACAATTAAGAATGCTGTTATCTTTTATGAAAGGATAATACCATTGAACACGATGGGGGGACCAGGAAACCAAGTACAGAAATATAATAAAACAACGTAAGTTTTTGGGCAGGTTAATTAAAGGCCTTTCTAAAATATTATACTTTCACACGAGTTGAACTAAAGAGACCTAAATAGTGATAATTCCAGATATTTTAAGGTAGTGTGAGGCACATTTCAGAGTGGTTATCAGGGATTATTTATTTTTGGAAGTGGCGATAGTTAAAATATGTTCGTTTTTAAAAAAGAGTTTATGTCAAACAGTCTCACTTCTAGCTAAGTTTGTGCAAGGAAATAGAAGAATCCGACTCAGCTTCTCTTACACACCTGAAGCAAATGTAACCAAAGTTTACTAGAAGTACATTCTATATAGAAGTACATAAACTTCAAGAAAACTGCTAGATTAAATTATTTTTGTAAAGTCAACTGACATACATTACTTCACTTGCATGGTCCTCAAAAATTGAAAATTTAATGTGGTTGAACAAAAAAAATCAATTTTTAATGTTTTTTTGGGGGGTGGTGTGGTAGTATATGAAAGGATTTTTCCATTTTAAAGACTTTTTCCTTAATGCCCTGGGGCTAATTTTTTTCTTTTTTTTGGAGGGGGGGGGATGAGGTAAGCTGATGATTGGAATTTTATGGTATATATAGAGAAGTTCCTTTATTAATCTTTTCAGTACTCTTTAAACCTGCAAGTCAAGCTCACTCCTTGTTTTTCTAAACAAACTATCTGTGATTACTATAACGAACTATTGTATTGCTACCTCAGGTTCTTCGTTATGCTGAGTAAAGAAAATTTACTTGCATTAAGAGGCTCCCTCGCCAGCGCCGGAGAGGCAAGTGAGATTTTAAGGAACTTCTTGCTGGTAGTAAGAGAAGTGAAACTTGACAGTGAGAAGTTGGCAAAGAGGTCACAACACTACAATTCCAGGACACTTCTTCCTGAGGAGTTCAGTAACTGGTTTCCACTTCATGGTGATTGCCTTTTTAATACCACTTTGATTTTACTCTCAGGAGACGAAAAACTGGCAGCCACTCTTTGTTTGCTTACAGTAGTGGAGCTTTTTGCGCATTGCAGCTTCTAAGCTGAGCATCCTCAATTAAAGGAAATTGTCAACAGCTCAACCTTTTCTTGTGTAGTAATCACATCCATTTTTTTGGGGGGAGGGGGGGAAGAAATCGCTCAGAGTGAATATGAAAAAAACACCGGAAATCTCAAGCATGCAATTGAAATTCTGGCCCAACAAACTGCTAAATACTATGTCTTCTCAAGTGCCTTTCACATTCCAGTCATTGGAAAACCAGTTTATTCTGTCTATCCAGAAATTGCATCTGCACCTGTAATCAGAAACGCAGTCCACAGAATCTTCTATCCAAGGCAAATTTTCGAAGAAAGTAAGGCGAGGTACGTAAATCAAGACACTGATAAATATAATGTGGACAACAATGAGCGCTGTGCCACCTAAGGGTTGGACGCCAAACCACTTTGTGCCGCTAGTACCAATGAATCAATTAACTAACAGGCCTGAATTCACATATGCAAATGTTGTCAAGGCATCAAAACCTCCGCAAAGGAGTTTTCTTCCATGCTGTGCTGATTCAAAACAACCTTCAAATGCAACTTCTAAACCGTGTTTACTGATCAAGACCAACCAGCAGTCATCCGAGCCCGTAGAATCTTCCTGTAAACCAACTTGGTCTACCTCTCAAAAAGCGCAATCAGTTAAATATGGCAAAGGCTCTAAATCAAGATACCACGGTACACATATTGTGGACAACAACTTAGCTAAAGTGCAAAGTTCACCAAAACAGCACGATTCTTCTCCATTTGGGCAGAATCTCAACCACAAGAATACAGAAGCATCTTTTGGTAACATGATATTCTTCAAACATTCCAGACCTAAAGTGGAACATTGGGAGCGCAGAAACATTAGCGCAGGCAGTACTGGTTTTGTTTCAACTCCAAATTCAAACCAGTCAAACACCGAATCTATACTATCCTTTTGTAAACATGACGACAAACATTAGAAAGAGTTTGGCGTGGAAAATGAAAGAGTTGATAATCTGCGTTCTTCTATGAAATGCAGGGCCGACCTGTCATCAAAAACTAAAACTTTGGAAGAGATACTCCCTCTTAACGGGGTCAGCATGGGCTGGTATCAGCAGAGAGGGGTACTGGAAACTGCAAATGCAAAATGGACAATTTCCGGAAGTGAAAATACTGTTATAGCAAAAGATGGCGAGCCAATAGGGCTTATAGGTGGAAAGGTGACAGGGTCACTAATGGAAAATGCTGAAAGCATTGTGGAGAAAATGTCAATAGTTGGATTCGAACAACAGCTAAGGCATCTAGGAGCAATTCTTGCCTTTGCTCGGTATATTATGGAAAATGGACCAAAAGTTCCAACGCAAGCAATGCGCATTGTTGGAGCAAGGGTACTTGCTTCATGGAGCAGAGATGAACTTGGAAACTCACGTTGGAAATCAGGTTAGCAGAAAAAAATAACCAAGAACAAAACTAAACAAACAGTACATATAGTATATCATTTTCGTGTTATTTCACCATATGTAAAACTAAAATATCAGCTTTCTCTTAGCATATTAATTAACTGGCCAGCTATCTGGGGTTTTTTTCTCATATGTTACATTTAATAGTTACTACTTTTATGTTCTTGTGAAAATCGCATATATTTTTCTCTTATCATGACAGGATGGTATATTGGTACAGTACAATCCTATACAAAAACTGGAGATGCCATTAGTGTTTAGTTTGACAACGAACCAGAATCTATTTACAAGTACTGTGTGGATGACGATTTTCAACAACCAACGTTAAAGCTGGCAAAGACAACAAGTTCAAAGATGTCTGATTATGAAGAGATTGCACAAGTAGGAAGTTTGGTCAAAATGTATTGGAATGAAGAAGATCTTGAAGATACAGATTGGGCACCAGGTAATCATGTATATAGGGATTCTACTGAAATGAAGTTGTGGAATACTCGTTGTTTATTTTTATGTTTATTCCTACATTTTTCATTATCTTCATTACATGATTTACATTATTAGGAGTACATAATAACTAATATCCACAACACTTGCAGCACCAGTAAAAATTAAATAGAACTGAAATACGAAAACAAGATTTAATCTCATTTTTATAATTTAGTTTATAATTAATAATCTTGTAATGATGGATACTGTGTAGGATGGTATGAAGCAGAGGTTCAAGCATTTGATTATGATGACGATGAAGCAGACCTAGTATTTACAGATGAACCACAAAGTGTCTACAAAGTTGCAGTTTTTCCAAACCTTATATCTGGAAAGTTGCGATTGAAGAAATCACTTTTCTAATTACAAGTTAAGCATCAAGTGGAAAGTAGGAGAGATGTGGATAATTGACTGAAAAGGCCATATCAACGATTTGCTCTCCTGTATGAATAGTAGAGAGGTACGATCGTTGGTTTGCTTTGAACTGTGATTTAAATGGCCTTTATGGCAACGATTTGCTCTCCTGTTTGAATAGTAGAGAGGTACGATCGTTTGTTTGCTTTAAACTGCGAAGAAAGGTATGTTCAGTCACTGTTATTTTTATACTATTGTGAAAGTAATCATACATTATATAAACAGACCAAATCATAAACTGCCTCTTCAATGTTTTTCACAGTAAATACATACAGCTTGGTGAAATAATAATACCAATAATAATAGCAATATTAATAATAATAATAATAATAATAATAATAATAATAATAATAATAATAATAATAATATTAAGTAAGATTAATTAAATAATAACAATGAGTTCCTATCATATAAGTGGCAGTTTATGGTTAAAAGTTTTAAAAAAAAATGAAACTTGCAGTCCCGAAGTTTTTCATTTGTCATTTTAAATTATCTAATTTTGGTTTTTTTATCCTGGCAACAATGAGTCCAGATGGTCACTGGATGATACCCCCTGCATAATAGGAAGAAGTATACTTTTTCTCCAATTTGTATACTTTTTCTTATTATGAAAGGATAATACCATCTAAAAGAGATGGGGGGACCAGGAAACCAAACAAAAAATAAAATATCTTTTTCCATATTGTTATAGAATTTATTTACTAACAATAAATTTTAAATTAACCCTTTCATTAACATGAAATATGACACAATGGTAAATTCTCCCAACTGAGCCCAATGATTTAATAATCTCAGGGAACCCCTCTGAAAACGAACATCACATTAGAGTACCCCTCTGAAACCCAACATCACATTAGAGCACCCTTCTGAAATCTTAAATCATCTCAGACAACCCTTCTGAAATCTCAAATCATTTCAGAGCACCCCTCTGAACCCAAAATCTTCTTGGAGAATCCCTCTGAAACTGAACATCACATTTCAGAGCACCCTTCTGAAATCTTAAATCATCTCAGACAACCCTTCTGAAATCTCAAATCATTTCAGAGCACCCCCCTGAACCCAAAATCGTCTTCGAGAACCACTCTGAAACCGAACATCACATTTTAAGAGCATCGATCTGAAATCTCAAATGATTTCAGAGGACCCCTCTGAGCCCAAAATGGCCTGAGAACCCCTTTGAAACCCAAAATCACATCAGATAACCCTTCTGAAACCGCAAATCAATCCAGGAGAATTAACACTTCTAAAAGCCCAAATCATCTAGAAATCATATAACACCTCTGAAATTTTCATTTTCATCCAGGACCCCTCTGAAATTCTCATATCTTCTGGGAGGGACCCCTCTGAAATTCTCATCCACAGGGGAAGGACCCAAGGACCCCTCTGAAATTCTCATTTTCATCCAGGACCCCTCTGAAATTCTCATATAAGATGGGAACCCCTCTGAAATTCTCATCCACAGCCGGGAAGACCCCTCTGAAATTCTCATATCTTTGGGACCCCTCTGAAATTCTCATCCACAGGGGGGGTGTACATATAAAATGGAATGGCCCAATGTCTCCGTCGAAGAAGTGAAAGACGCCGTTGGTAAGGAACTTGATGGCCCAGGCAAGCTATTAGGATATCGTGAAATGCAGAAAAAAGTCAGAATAGAGCATGGGATGAACGTACCTCGAGACTTAGTCCATGCCGTGATGCAAGAATTGGACCCAGATGGTCTTCAGTCAAGAGCTCCGGGCCAAAAGAAAAAGCGAAAGAAAGGGCAATTCACGACTGCTGGGGCTAATTTTGTACATGCTGTGGATGGGCATGACAAAATGATGGGGTATCAGAACAGCACATATCCCCTCGCCGTGTATGGCTGTATTGATACTGCTAGCAGGAAGCTCTTGTGGTTGAAAGTGTGGGTCACAAATTCAGACCCTAGGGTAGTTGGGCGATGGTACCTTGAATATCTTTATGAGGCCAAAGTGATGGCAGCATTCCTTCGCATGGATAAAGGAACTGAGACAGGTGTTATGGCTACTATGCATGCCTTCCTGAGGGATAAGCATGGGGATCTCGATGATGCCAGCGAGTCTGTGATTTATGGCCCTTCCACTTCCAACCAGGTTTGTCAGTCACCTTAAAAATTTTTACAGTTTAAATATTTTGAATATGATGTGTGTCATTGTATTCAAGGAAATGATCTCTGGGAATTATGAGTGCAACCAGATGCATTCACATATTAATTAGCTTAATTAGTTAACCTATCGTGAAAAAAATTGCTGGATAAGAGATTTCCTCATTTAATGGAACACTGTTATCGTTCAGTAATTATCTTTAAAATTAGACTAAAGTTTTAGGCATTTGTATTTTGTGCTTGTGTTTGTAAACCAGATAATGGTAAAGGTCAAGAATCTGCACCAAAATACAAGTGCTCCAAAAACTGTGCGACCAGTCATTTGTTAGCAGTGTGTTGGCTGTTTGTTGGTTGCAATTTTCTTGTAAACATGCATGGCAGGAATGTTTTGGTTTTATGTTGGTAATATGATGGTGATGTTTTGGTATGTCCCCGGCATAACTTGTGTTGGTACTATGCCAACAGTGTAAGTTATGGGTGATATATGACCATCTGTTGGCCAACACAAAATTCTCAGTGCAGATTTACAACCTTTATTTCAAATAATAGTGAATGTCTTGGAACTCTAATTCATATACACTATTTTTGTGTTGTAATGCATAACATTTTTTCTTTGAAGTTATCACCTCTTAATAGGTAAAGTTATTTATTTTTAACAATGACAAGTAGGTTTGCACTTATCAAATTCAGCACAACTTTGTCAAGTAGATTTCATTCATTGAAAAAATATTTATTTACAATTTTGAAATTCAAGATTGAAAGGTGGTGGAAGGAGCTTCATGAGCGATTGGAGAAATATTTCAAGGTACATTTAAGCTGGCTGAAGGAGCACTGCTATTATAATCCCAACAGTGAGCATGACAGGTGAGGTGTATTGCATGTAAAAATGTTCTTTACCAATTAGTTACAGATTACGGTAGTCAAAGAACAGTAATTGCTAAAGAAAACTTGGTAATTTTTAATTGTCTAAAGCTATTTTTTATTATTTTTACCCTGCTCTCCACAGGATGCTCCTTTCCTATATAATGATACCACTTTTGCAAAGAGAAGTCAATACATTCAAGGATTCGGTATGGAACAGCCACCGTATCAGACCTCAGAGAGACAGTGCTCTACCTTCTGGGATACCTAATCACATCTATAGTTTCCCTGAAGAATATGGGCTTGATCAATGTGGTAATTATAAAAAAATATTTTTTATGAGATTGCTTTGCAATAGTACCGTACTATGCTTGTGGTGTGTTTGGCTGGTATTTCAATCCTCATATTTCACAAAATGGATTCCATTTTTTGGGAAAATGTGTGAAACAGCATAAAATAAGTAGCATCAGGTTATAGCAGGCATCATTTTGGTTATGTAAAAATATCCTAGCAGACATTTGCATCCACAAATTTTAAAATATTCTACTTACTAACAGTATTTCAAGAAAAATGTTTCAAAGATGTTGTACAACTTGTGTCAATAGGTTTTCCTGTCACAGATGATCAACTTCAGGAAGTAGCTGAATGTTCAGGTGTACTGGATGTCGAAGATGACTACCTTGAGCCAGCATTTCGGATGGAATGCCAGCGACTTATCCCAGATGTTCAAGCAATTGAAGCAAAGGATTGCAGAAATGCATATCTTTATTTAAAGAACAATTTTGCTCGTGAAACCTCTAGCTAGTTAAGATAAAAAGCATTGAAAAAACAGTACAAAAGCAGTGGTTGTATATTTGATGTTGCTTTATTTTAAAAACTATTTCAAAAGTTTAATTAGAAATGGTATTCCAAATGTAAAAAAAAGGGATGATCAAAGTTCTAATCATCCATTTGGAAACCTTTGTGCTCTACTTTTTTCATTCTAAAGCATTGCAGTTACTAACAGAAACTGCAACCAAAGAAATGTCAAACTTTCTTATTTCCAAAATGAGCTGGAGATACCTTAAGTAAAATACAAAAATAGCAGGTTGTTTTAGAACTATGAAAATTAACATTTAGTTCCAAAACATCTAAATTTAATTTCTAAAAATACTGTTAACTTTTTACATTCTATTTTGTTAAATTAGATTCTAGTACTCTGAAGTTCCGAATAAGCATACATAGCATAATAATAGTATAGAGTGGAAAGTCCTGGGTAAACCAATAATAGTATAGACCTGAATAAAAGTACAGCATGGAAAGAAGTGGATAGAACAATAATAGTATAGGATTTATAAGATATAAAGTAGTCCGATGAAGGGCATCTCAACTTAACAAAACAAAACAAGGTATTGGAAAACAAAACACCTAACACCACACATGTATTGTACGGCTGAATTTAGAGGCAAACTACCTTCATTGTTTGTTGAACACTGTTTACAATGAATCTTATGTTTTATGCTGTATCACTAAGTTTTAGTCAATTTTCTACCACAAACACTTTCCTAATTATCAAGCGTCAGCCTGAGCTTGTTCTTAAATTGTTCTTAAATTTTGGCAAATTTGAGCCTCGTTCTTATAAAGTTGTAGTTCATATAAAAAATAATGCGTGTAGTCATTTGAAATGAGCGAAGTGATATTGCTGATATGTACGTGGGACGCGATACAGACACACGCATGATAAACAGGTAATTAAAAGGTTGGCTGTTAAGCATTGTTGGATCGGTGGAAATCGAAAGGTTTCGTTAGTCACCGCAACAAAATAGACTTCAACAGATACGTTACATAATGCTCAAAGTAAACTGAGTTCGTGATAACACGTAGACATTTTGATTAATATCACTTGTCCATTGTCAATTCAAGAGGAGAAATGTTTTCTTTGTGAATTTAGTACAATATTTCAAGAGAGATGAACTGATATTTTGGTTCAACTAGTCTTTTAATTACTAAGTATTATTATAAATGCTAGAGCAATAAAAGACGGAGTTCATTTTTCTTTTTATTTTTAATAAGGAATTCCTATCTTAAAATTGAGTTGGTAAAATACTTATTTTACTTTATTTTTTATTTTTATTTTACTTTTTTCAGTTGGCTATATACCTATAGTATTTTGAGGTTTTTTTTTGTAAGTGGCTAT
>JAODFW021555717.1:0-13679 GCA_027575235.2 Palythoa mutuki
AAAGACTGTTCAACAAACAATGAAGGTAGGTCGCCTCCAAATTCAGTTGTACAATACATGTGTGGCGCAAGCCGTTTCATTTTCCAATACCTTGTTTTATTTTGTATTTTCTTCAATAAAAACTATTCACAGAAATAAGAACAATTTAAGAACAAATTAAGGCTGAAGTCGCCAAAAATATAAGAACAATGAGCCTGGTTCTTGTAAAACAAAGCGTATATTTTAGTATACTTTCAATTTATTTTGAAATTTGACTGTTGTATCTTCCACTTACAAAATTAAATATTCTTCGGTTCTCGCGTCTAGATAAATAGTCCCTAAATATTCTTCGGTTCTTGTCTAGTCAGGTACTCGCATGTGTAAAAAATAGTATAAAAATATACGAATGCATGACATAATGTGGCTGTTCAAATAATGGAGCAAAGTTTTGCTACGTGTAATTCTGGGACCCAATGTGTTTTATGTTTGCTGTCAAAACTGAAGCGTCTCATAATTTTTTTTACTAGGGATTGATTGTAGCTTAAACAATAACACAAATAAACCATATTACAAATTCATTTATTTCAATACAGTGTGTTTAGCTTTTAGCGGAGGTACTTATATTAAAAAAATTTTAGCAGATACTCAGGATTTGTTGCAAATTTCCAGTGTAATTTTAAAAAAGACGTGCATTGAAGTACTGTATTATTCTGGATCAAGGGCTCTCAAGGGCTCAATAGAAGGGGGAATTAACGAAGTTTGGAGTTAATCAAATTTTCATGAAAATTAGACAAATTATTATTAAACTAGACGGGTAATCACAGATTAACAAAGTGTGTTCCACATCTTTGTTAGTGGTTTTTATAAGAAGAGTTAACAGCGAGCATATTTTACTGTACCTATTCATCATCAAAGAAAAGTATGAGAGCAGAGAAAAACCTTTCAATGCGGCGCGCAAACGCGATTCGTGCGAAACATACCTCCATTTTGTTCTGTAACCTTAACTTTAAAGCTATAACTTTGAAGTACGCACTTTGTTTTCTATAAGAACATCAAATTATGATTTGCAGCTGAATGTCAGCCCAGCCTTCGGTGTTGTTTTTGTCCGGGTTTTTCTAGATACACCAGCAAGTGTTAAGCTGGGTTATTAATTTTATTCAAATTTTCATTCTCATTTCCGACTGATTCACATGAACATTTGAATTCGCTGAAACGCAAAAAAAATTGATTAACGAAGTTTGGAGTTAATCAAATTTTCACGAAAATTAGACAAATTATTATTAAACTAGAAGTAATCACAGATTAACAAAGTGCGTTCCACATCTTTGTTAGTGGTTTTTATAAGAAGAGTTAACAGCGAGTATATTTTACTGTACCTATTCATCATCAAAGAGAAGTATGAGCGCAGAGAAATCCAAGATGGCGTCGATTTGGATCAACCACAAAATCGAGATTTTTCCGCCTACGCAAGATTATGATTGCGTTCTCCTAACGTGGAACGCAATTAATTTTTTAATCACAATTTCTGATCAGAAATGAAGTAAGAAAGTGTTTGCAAATTCAAAGCAATTTTTAGTTGTATTTTGATTAATGCACAAATTGTTTTATGGTCTAAGAACATTTCTATTTTTTTGTTGTTGTAAGCAAATTGTTTTGATTCTGAGCAAGGAATGCGTTGATTCCTTCTACAAACTAAATTAGTCAAAAAACGGCTTTAAACCAAATGCTTAATTAATCGCCAAAACAAATGCGATACAGATATTAACTTTGCTCGCCATCATAATGCAAGCCTATACACATCAAACATCTTTGTTTTAGCCTGCTATGAATTTTGTGTTACAACTGAACTAGTTTTTAACTTGCTGAGAAAAATTTACATGGCTCTGTGCTGGTGTATACTAAAAGTTGGACTGGTGTCTGGAGTATGGACTCTGAATATGTTTGTGTTGATCAAAGAAACTAGACATAAAGCAAGACCCGAGCAGTTTTTAAACTGGAGGAAATACCTCATGGTATGTCAAGAGATAAGCAGACAGCTTGCTTTAAACGTTATTACGCAAATACTTTGAAAATGTATTGCTTTTACATAACAAAGCATTTGTGCAGCTTGAAAATTAAATTAATTCCCCATCTTATCATTTTAAATTTGTAGTGAAACGGTAATCGATGTACGTTTTCGGCGAGTTGAAATTACGGCCGTTTTTAACAACAAACACAAGCACTGTGCCAAGAGAAGTTGATCCGAGTGAAATGAATAGGAGACGCGTACATTTAAGGAAGATGATGAGAGATTATGATTTACAGGCGTTTATTTGAGAAAGTGTGATAGAGAGGCGTTAACTGGCAAGCATAGGAGAATCAAGTATGTTATGGGAAAGCATTTATTTCAGTGAGATAATATCATAAGGAATGTGATGGGGAAGCGTTAAGACGGGGGTCTACCTGAAATTTTTTTTTTTCAATTTCATAGTTTTTCGGCAATACAATATCCAGTTAATATAATTAATAGTGAATGCCAGAAAAACCTCTTTTAAATTCAAAATCCTCAGCGCAATGCTTCGTTTGGGAAATGGCACTTTCACACAACTCTTAACTTTCGCGTTGTGCACTTATTTTAACGAGACGTCTCAAAAGCTGGCCAATCATAACAGTTTTTGCGAGCAACTACAGTAGGCCGCCATTTTGTTGACACTTGAAGACATTGCATCATGGGAGTCTAATATATTTTTCCTACGGATAACTCCTACTCCATACATTTTATATTTCATATACTGGTTGTAGCGCTCGCTGAGTGCCAACGAGCACAAAACATAGTCAACTCTCGCCTTGCGAACACTCTTTATTAAAACAATAGCAATGAACAAGTAGGAGTCTGGCACTGCAACCGTATTACATCACATTTTAAGACGGAGGCGCGCGGAAAATTCAAACTATTGAAATAATCAAAGCAAAACACTTGGCTTGAGCTATATACAGGGAAATATGAAATGTGAGCTGCTGATATGGACACATGGTAAAGAAAAATCTTATTTAATATTAATATTGTTGGACAGCCGAGGATACCGCATACCTTCAAATAAAGTCAATTTACGAAAGTTAAAAGTCAAAGGGAATTGGTTTGTTTTCCCTAAAATTTGCACAGCAGCTTCTACAATACATGAACAAAAAGGTATCTGCAATTTTTTTTCGAAAAACTTTTTTTAAGAGCAATATTTGCACGGTCAATATGAAAAAAAAAACGCAGACACTTTTTCTTAACACTTTTGGTCTGGAAACGGGTGGATTAATTAAATCGTTAAATATCAATAATCACTTGGACTGTCGTGTTAGAGAATGTAAAATATGTAAAAATTCAGTCTAGTTCAAAAGCCAGTTCTATAAGCTTTAATTTGAAATATGGGCTCATCCTCGGTGTAAAAACTTGTGAAGTTCACGAGTGACGTAGAACAAAGAAAACAATGAAGTCAAAACAATAGATAGAACGAACATGATAGTGACAAAACAAAGAAAAACTTCACAGGTTCTTACACCGAGGATGACCCAGCGTTTTACAATTACCCCATGAAAGGACGCGGTGCGAGAAACCTTAGCCTCAATTTACTCGTAGATTTGACAAATAAAAAACCAGTTCCTGACGAGTACTTTTACATACTGCCGTGAACTTTACCGTATTTATTCGAATAAGCGCCAAGTAATGAGCTGATGTGAAAGTTATTTATGCTATTATGCAATTGCAATAATTCGGTTTTTTTTATATTCAAAAGGGGGCACTTATTCGAATAAATACGGCCGGTAACTGTTAGTCTGATAGCTGCAGCTGTTACCGTATTTATCCTTCGTATTTGTTTAATTTTTTAATTTATTTTTTTTTCAATTTTTATCCGCCAATCGTCAGCTGTCATGCGTATCCGCGTTTTACAAACACCTAAATTTGTCTTATTTATGCGATGAAATTTTATCGTGCAGTAAATCATCTTAAGATGACGTCATACTAGCTCATGAATAAAATGTTTCATGGTGAGATTATGTTACTATTTTTATTGTGTTACTGACATAAAAGCAGTAGAGTCAAGCAGTGCTGACATTTCCCATTTCTCAATTGACAAATTATGCATATCCAAGCAAGAAGTTGTAAAGAAACAATAAATGCATTTTATTCATGAGCTATGACGTCATCTTAAGATGATTAATTATTTCGCACGTTAATGAGATTATTTTGCAAAAAGAAGGCTAATTCTGCTCACTCTATACTACTACTGGGCCTTAGAGGCGCAATGTTGAGGCGGAGATGAAAAGATGGGGGTACACATGGCTAAGCTAAATCCTTTTACGAACAAAAGTGGCCCATTGGAGCCGGTGCTTATCTCCGGTTTCTGTAGTTTTAAGTGGATGAGAGTCATTGACTCCCCCTGGACGGGACACTAATCCATCGCAGGTTAGCCCCCAGTAGAAGCTGGTACTCATAGCAAGGATGGAAAGCTGAGTCAACTTTGGTGTTAGAGTTAGGTTTACACTGGGGCACACAATTGATTAACACTAGGAACAGTCAGTATGTACTATTTATAGCAGGGCTGCCATGGTCCTTGAAAATCCTTGAATTTGGAAAAAAAATTCTAGGCACTTGAATTTGGGTTGTGGTTCTTGAAAATGCTGGAATGGGCAAAAAATTTCCTTCTTAACTTTCAAAACTAATAAAAATAAGCTTTTTGTTAAATTATCTCTGACAACATTCTATTAAAGCAAAATTCACGACTTCAGGAGGCTTTCCAGAAACAAGTCTTCTGATTAAAGTGATCTGTCATTGTTTTTGTTAGGTTTCGGTTAATTGTGCAGACAGTACAAATTTATATGAATAACTTTTTTGTTGCTACGTACTGCTTACAGCATTGTTAACTTTATTATTTTATTTCCTGTTAAGATTGAGAATATAGAAATTAAATCACGTCCAGGCATTTCCTGCCATTTTAGTTTAATTGCAATTGTCTCTTGCTTAGTCTCTGCAGTTAAATGAAGGAGACTTGAGGTTTTAGTTAAAACGTGTTATAGTAGTTACAGAAAACATAATAAAAATTGCAGTATTAATTTTATTTTAATGTTTTGCCTTTTATCACTTAATGTATCATTTAGCAAGAAATTAATTTCATGCAATGCAACGTATGTGGAAGAAACTTGCAGGAATCTTGAAATGAGACAAAATGAACATGAAGACACCTCTAAAAACTCTGAACCTGCTAAGCATTCTTTTACTAATCCTAGTCATTCATTCTCGTGGAAATTTCTTGCATTCTCAAGTCATTGGTGCAAACGAAGAACTCTCGAAGCTATTAATTTACATTGCAAATTCTTCTTTTCATCTTTTCCTTTTTCCCAAAGGAATCACGTAACAATGAGCTTTGTTTTAACTCCAATATATAAAAAATCCCGAACTAACTCGCATCTTTACACTGAAGATGATCAAGTAGATCGAAAACGTTTTGTGATTTTTAAAACATTTATTATAACATAATTTTTACCTTAGAAATTTATATTTATTTCAGTGAATATTTGGAAATTTCCCATTCCATCCTTCATCGCTATAAAGATTGATAAATTAAAAGAGCTCATAGATATATCCAGATTTTTGGATGAGGTTTAAGATGCGGAAGAGCTGTTGGCAAAAGCTGTTTTTGAGATAAATTTTAGTTTTAGAGAATTTCAGGAAAATTTGAGTTTTTTTATGGAGTTGATATTTACTGGACCGGTGCCAAACCGTCTACTAACCAAAAGTACGTCTTGCATGTGTTAGGAGCGATGGTTTGGCATCCAAATCCTCCTTCACTTTTCTTGCCAAGTGTCCGAAATGTGATTATAATGCCCCCTTAAGAACGTTTTAGCACCAGTTGTTTAAAAGGATTACATGCAAGGTAATGAAAGATTTTAGGTTTCTGGACGCAAGGCATAGAATATCTTGCATGCTTTAGAGGTGTTTTTCTAAGAACTGATCATTTTAATCGCTTGTTTTTAATTAAGCACAGTCCCAAAGTCTACTGCATTCATATGAATAAATAGCTATATGACCTTTATTTTTTTAGACCGCTGTACGCAGAAATCGAGACTGAAATACTCAAAACTTTGTTGTTTTTCTATGCAAAAACTGTGAATAAAACATTTTCAACATCACTTCTTGGTCATAATCTCAAATAATTTTAGGTTTTGAGCGGAGAAGTGATATCTGGAACATTGCGTGCGGTAAGAAACGTCTGATGTCTAGAAAAAAGAGTTATTCGGATAAGATACTTATCATAAGGGCATACGGCCAACAGAAAAAGAAAAGAGAACAGAACAGAACAGAACAGAACAGAACAGAACAGAACAGAACAGAACAGAACAAAAGACAAGACAAGACAAGAGGAGAGGAGAGGAGAGGAGAGGAGAGGAGAGGAGAGGAGAGAAGTTTACGAATCAAAATGATTCTAAATTGTTTGGCCGTGCTTTCGCTGCATGAATAAACCATTGTTGGCTAACTCCTATTAGTCAGTGAAGGGTTCTAAATTAAATTCATTTTATTAAGTAATAATTCAAGAGCTTACATGATGAAATTCCTATTTTGAGCTCTTGT
This sequence comes from Palythoa mutuki, assembly GCA_027575235.2. Lineage (NCBI taxonomy): Eukaryota > Metazoa > Cnidaria > Anthozoa > Zoantharia > Sphenopidae > Palythoa > Palythoa mutuki. The sequence continues at coordinate 6,578 of JAODFW021555717.1, forward strand.
TTGAAAGCATCGTTTTGGTTTTCAACCGTTTTCAAAAATCTTCATTCTTTCCAGAAAAGTTTAAAAAATGGCCGTCACTGATAGTGATAACATCATATGCTCAACAACTTCTCCGCCTTGGATTGGAAATAAGCTATAATAAACTCAGGTTTTGAACAACCGCAATCGGGGAGCTTATTTGACCTTGATAGACTATGCTAAACAGTTGCTTGGGCAACAACCTCGGTCCCAGACGAACCCTACAAATTGATCATTCATTTTGTTTGCTTTTTTTAAAAGAATAGATGTGGGAAATGTTCATTGTTCCAGCAACCTTGGACGTTACGAATTTTCATAAAGCGTAGAAACTTGAGTGTTAATTTTTTAAAATATACAGCAACAAAATGTTCAGAACGACGTTAGCAGAGTGGACTGGTTAGGAAATTTATAGCAAAGTACAAAAAAATTACAATGAGCACTGCTTTGTTTTATGTTGAGTGCAGGGTCACGGCTATGATCTTTTGTTCTTGGTGTGATGCCTCGTTAGTCCATTGGTATTTTTTTTTCATTTACTTACATTGTGTTTAATCAAACCATTTTAGTTCACTGTTCCGTTCGCACTTGTGCACAAAACCTAAACAGCTCTAATTATTATGATTTGTACCGCGGTTATATGCCATGACGTTTATTATGCGACCTTCACGGTTATCAGAACGTAATTTAAGTAATTGCGAAAGAGAAGCCTGAAAACAATTTCAGGCTTCAATTTGCGTTCATGACCGCGAAAGTCGTATCATAACGTCATAACTAAACAGCTTTAATAGTGTGCATGCGTTTCCTGCAGGCTCCAAACTCCTTATTTTCATATCTTGATGCTTTTATGTAGTTACTTATCTCTATAGCTATACCCATCACAGGTTTTTTGTTATATATTCTTCAAATCTTAAATATTTTCCCGCCTTCCCTCTTCTCCAAGCGCAACGTGGTCTCTTTATTTTTCCATGTTCTCCCTCTCTTCTTTTCGCTTTCGCTCGCCGCCATCTTTGGGCTCTTACTTCGTGTAGAGGACACAGTATTAAACAAGGTTTGTGATTGGCTGAAGTGGGGTTGGGGTAAGCTTTATCTTTCTTTTGATTGGTTTAAATGATCTGTGTCCTCTACACGAAGTCAAAGCCACAGTCTCCATCACTGTCACGGTCGGTTGTATGGACGTGACTGGTTTTACTTTATTTTGAGCAATAGCAGCAATAGACTCTTTGTCTTCATTTGAACAGTTGTTCAAATGTAATATTTGTTTGTGTTTGTTTTTCTAGGAGGAATTTAGTGTGTAAAACATTGCTTCAACTTCAATATGTTACACGAAGGAGATTTCAGTAACTGGCGGCTGACGGTAAGGTCTGATAATCCTTTAAATGTTTAGTAAATATCATAATGACCTTTTTTCGCTTGAGGAAAACGTACTGCATGGCGCTTGTGGTGGCGTTTAACGCGCACCGTACATTCTCTTCTAACGTGGCCAATACGGCCACATTTGTAGCACCGTTTCGGCCTTCTGTTAACTTGAGTGTTTGGTCGTGCATGGGCGGACTGCTCCGCCCTGGGCCTTGGTCTCTCTACAGAAAGATCATCTCTTGAATTTCAATATCTTCATCTTCATGTTCTCTTTGATCTCTTTCGTTTCCATTCGCCGCCATCACTGACTTATCTTTCTAAAGTTTGTGTGAAAACGGAGTGAAAAGTTAACGTTTAGACAGTTTTCATGAGCTGACAGTTTCACCCTCCCCCCTCCCCCTTCCTCATGATAAAAAAAGAATCGAAAATTTAAACTGTGAATAAATGACAGTGTATATTATAAATTTACACAGAGACTGTCAGTGTGGCTAACTTTAAATGAGTTCAATTCTTATAAAGTGGAGAAGTAAATTTTAAACTTAATGGGATCCTTAACAAATTGATTAGAACGTTAATAAAAGAAAAACTAACGTAAAATACTGAAGCATTTTTAAGATTTAGTCTATGTCAAACTTTAATTCTAACTAAAAAAATACTCTTACTCCGATAACTTATTCTTGACCGGCATTGTAGAAACCAAAATTACAATGAATTGATAAGGACTTACCTTCTCGTGGCTTAAGGGAGAATGAATAGAATTACATGATTAGGTTGATTTATACTGACCATATCGGGGCACCCACTGGGAGTTGTCGGAGAACCACGTTGCACTGACAAACGAAATAACATTTTCGAAATTATGTTTTATCTGATTATCGCCGCGGCAACACCACGACGATAATTTCGTGAAGTGAATATATAAAACCGTGTGCGGCACCAAATTTGAAAAGTGAAAATGAAGTCCCTAACAATTTTATGACACCATATTATATATAAACCTCAGTAAAGTAAACAACTTTGCGCCTGACTTGCCATTGAAAATGTAATTTTCTGGACACCGCACACGTACATTTCTCTCAAATTACAGCTGGGTTTCACAATCTTGCACATGCAGTTCACCATCGCGCACTAATAAAAAGTACTGAGAAATATGTACTATGCTTCGGATAAAGTAGAATGTGAATGAAACTGGGTGAAACTGTTGCCCGTTTTATTCGAAACAATCACAAGAATTTCAGAGGGGTCTGGTTAATAACAACCTCATCCACAGGAATTTCAGAGGGTTCTTTTGATATGCACGGAAATTTCAGGGGGTCTGGTAAATTTACAGGAATTTCAGAGGGGGTTAGAGGAAAACTTCATTTATGAGGGGTCCTGGTAAAAAGTATCTCATCCACAGGGGGGTGTACATATAAAATGGAATGGCCCAATCAACATGTGGCGGAAACACCGGCCATGGTACAAACAGTGTTGTTGGGTTCATCAGCCCTGTGGCTTTTGAATGCGAAAGCTTTAGTAACATGGACTTGCCAATCTCTTTCAGAAAGGAGTCAATCAGAGGTCCAGCAAGCTCTAGCTTGTTGCCAACTACCTCTTCCAACAGTCCATCCATTTGGGCAATGCCGTAGTTTGGCTTCCGCTTAGCATTCCGAACACTCTTTATCCAGTCTTTTTCAACCGATAACTTCATCTGGATTGACGAAGTGTTCCAAACTTTGGTTCCCCTGTCCGTGTCTTCCCCCTGAGCTCTCAAATCAATACATTTCTCCTCACTCTCCTCTTGTCTTTCGTCCGCCATTTTGTTTTCTTTATAAAAATTTTACTTCGATACAAAACTCCGCTGACCTTGCGCGCCCGCACACTTGGGAGAAAATTCCGTAGCAACCGACCATCGTGTCCAGTGGAAACTGTCATGGCAGAACAAACCAGAACCGTCAAGGCAGAATGATAACAACCTGCGTTGTCTTGTCTGAAATAGGCTTGGGCAATTTCTGGGTGTTCAGTTTTGAGAGTGTGTAGAACTTGCTGCATTATCTGCACCACCGCCGCACTACCCTGACTACACGACTGGGTGATATGGATAAAACTTTGCGACTCAAGTTACCCCTGCACCAGACGATAGACAACTCAAAAGGATGCCCCTTTTTCCGAACCAGTGGGACTACGATTCTCTGTACATCTGTCGTTTATGATCAACACACTTTTGTCATCTAGTTGATTTACAATGTTGAGTCGTGCTTGCTCTTGTCTGACCGTTCTTAGTTGATGACATTTCCAAGACAGGATAGATGCCTTGAGACCTGAAAGATGTACATAGGTTCGTCCCTATCATCTTCATTATGGAAACTCACGCTAAGCATTTCTTTTTTGACGTCGTCTAATACTTTAATAAGACCCTGGCATTGCCCACACCTCTCGTCGTGGTTATGCTGACACTGCTACCTGAAGTGTTGATCTTTGGGGTCACTCAGGGCAAACACGAGACAATGGTCTGGGGCTTGAGCATCGCTACTGACGTGAACCTAAAAAGCAATTGCCATTGGCATACATAAACGCCAGTGTTCAACCTTTAACACAATGCAAACCTAGTGCATTATTAATAGCATTCACATACGAACACACAGAAGTTTTGATATTTGTCCTGATCTGTCATTTAACTTCAGGTTTTCAGTAAAAAAGGACCATATGCATTTTGTTTCTTTTACATGCGCGAGGGAAGCACAACAAATAGCGCTGACAAGCGATCAATACGCTACTTTATCTGCTCCTCTTTAAATCTACAAACAGTTTAAAATCGACCGGTATTAGTAGTAATTAATATAATAATATTGTATAATAATTATAATTAGATTACTACAGTATATAACACTGGATTATAGAAAATAACACCATGGTAATAGCTAAAACCAACCTTAAAATCTGCTTTCAAGTACAGCTTCCCCGCCTTCAGATCAGTTTGTAGCTCTCCCACTCTCTCTCTGGATACGCCTAACACTATCGTTGATTCTAGTAGGGTATACAGGTCGTCAAATCCTTTTGATCCCTCAGCCGGGAATAGTCTAAACCCTGAAGAGACTTTCTCACTGATGCACTACACTCTGATAAGATTCTTAACATTGTTCGCTGGCTAAAGGGCACAAAGTTAACATCCAAACAGTATTGGACATATTGCTCTACAATTCTTTGTGCGATTAGTGTCCTGATTATATTGGGTATCTTGATATACTGGCCAGTTGACAGCTTTAGGTTCCTCTCCCCAAATGGAAGGTCTTGCACTAAATGCGGACTCGTGATAAAGCTTAGAAAATGGTCAAGCTGTTGCTTATTAATGCAAAGACGCGAAGAATACTTCTGAGGGACTGGTGCTGCTCTGCCATGCTCAAGGCGGTGGAGATTAGCAATAGAATAGCGATATTTTGTCAATCCTGGGATATGCGAAGCTTTGTAACTTGCCACACATGTCATAACGGACAGCACTTGGCGGCGTGTGTCCCAGCTATTTGCCGAGCGGTAGGATTCAGCCAGTGCCTCAAGATAACTACTTTCAGACTCTAGATGCAGGGCTTCTTCTCCTAGAATTTTATTCTTTGTCCTAGAAGATTGTACCTCCTTCCATAATTCACTGCAGGAACTGGGGTGAACAACTGTTAGAACTGCTGAGACGATTCGTGATGTTCTTTCAATGTATCTCCTTTGAGTGCGAACACTTGCCTCGCTCCAATCAAGCCACGGTCTTCCAAGTGGTAAAATCTGGCACTCTTTAAGAAACATGTTTAGTCGTACTCATCGAAGATTGGCCTCAGACACTCCTTCCTCACCAGATGATGAAGTGGTGCTGACAGTATCAGGAGATAAACAAGTTTCGTCCTCAATATTTAATCCTTGCATCTGGGATGTAAGATCTTCATAATATGTTATTTTGTTCCCTTCCTTTTAAAAAGAGAACCCTTTCTTAAAAAAGAAAAAAAATGTTCGAAATCGAGGTCAAAGTCACACATTGAATAATTTATTAAGCAAGCATGTTCGGTGTGAACAAAAATTATCAGATATTGTTTTATTCTTTGTTGGCGAATCGAGCCTTACTACCTCGCTGGTTAGAGATCTTAATACTTTTTAAATACATAACTGAAAGTTACAAAATCTGTGGTGGTACTGTGGATACAAGAAGAGTCGTTTTTCCTCATCACTTTCACTGCCTTCTGACTCCATGGTACTAGGTGAAGTATTAACTTTGGGTTGAGCTGCTGTAGGAGTTTCCTGTTGGCAACAATCCACATATTAACGATACTTTTGGAATCCCCACAAGTAAGATATACCAGTTACAAAATGCGACGGTTGCTGGCAAAGTAAGTAAGGCTAAAAGACGAAATAGTCACAAAGTCGTGCAGACATACATTTATCTAATATTTAAATATAAAAATACTTTTCACTTTTACCTTGTCAGAGGAATGACTGCTTTTAGGGTTTTCTACCTCCTCTAACAAACCAGTTTTGGTTGGTATCTGACTTAATGCATTCTTCTTCTCCTCACGATCTAAATGGGTTCGACAGCGTTTACAAATCGCTGTAATAAAAAATTAAGACATTCAGCCTCAAAATCCAAAATGACGGACCGAGAAAAGTGAATGTGAATAAAAAATAAACAAACGCACGTGTTCCAATTGTTAGGAGCGTGTTAGTCTTGGAAAAAACAAAGCAAGAGTTTTTGCTACTGTTGATTCCTCTATCTTCTTTCGTTTTCGTGGTTTTGTGGCCGGCAATATCAGGTGGAATGGAGCAATGTAATCTGCCACATCTCCAGCGAACTCCATACAGTTCACGGTGACGTGGACAAATTGTCAATGATTCGTGGTGCTTTTCAGGGTCGAAAACACCTGTGTTATAAAAAGTAAACACAAGAAAATAGAATCAACTTGTTTTCGTCAGCCTTTGTTTTGTTTTATTTCATTCGCCACGTAGATACCAAAATTCTCTTTTAAAGGAAACGACAAAGCTAAGTCTAATGTAGCTAATAAAAATTTGAAAACGTTGAGCGAAGAACAACGTGTATAAATACCTGCTCGTGCAAGTAACAGCCGCATCTCGTTTGTTACTTTTTCTTCTGCCGCTACCTTGAGAAAATTTAGATGACTTAAAACATCGTTTCGGCAGTCTTTCAGTAAGAGGCATAGAATGTCGTCTGGATTTGCTAAACTAGGACCACAAGGTGAATCCTTTTCTAACAAGGTGGAGTAACTACAAAGCGCCATGCCTTGTTTTAAACTGACTTTGCAGGGGCGCATACTGTACTCGGCAAAAGTCACGCATTTACAATTACATGTGCGTGACTTAGGATGACCTTAGTATTTTTCACGTAACAGTAACAATTCGCTTAGTTTGAAGAATAAAATGGCTTAACCGGTGGCACATTTGGGTTTTTCATGATTTAGATTGATTTGAGTGTGTCTTTCGACATACAAATATTATATTTAAAACGATTTGCTCTTTCTTGCTGTTGTTTACAGTTAATAACTAACTTTCATATTAATCGCGCTTAATATTTGACAACTTTAGGATTATAATTTGGTTTACAATAAGTTTATAAAAGTATTTTTGTTTTTATACGAAATAAATGTAACTTTGATTATTTAAAGGTTACCGTATACCTTCAGGGCTGTTTTGCGTCAAAACGATACTGTGAGTTCGTTTTAAACCGTAGATACCTAAACCCATATATCAAAATAAAGCTTAT
>JAODFW021556754.1:0-13676 GCA_027575235.2 Palythoa mutuki
GGGTAACATATTCTTTTGAAAGTTTATCTCAAGACCGAGGCTATCCGGGCTAATTTATATGCAGACAAAAAAATTTTAAAATCGCCGCCATTTATGAAAGAAGTCTATTCTAATTATTAAGTAGACCGTTAAATTGTCAGTACGCCCTACAGGGTTTTCGTGTTATTGCTAAATTTATATTTGATAAACAAGTATTCCCCAAAAATTTTTCGGTTCTGCAACTGCTTCGCCACAAAATCAAGCAAAATCAAAGTTCCCGCGCCGGCGTCCGGCGACGCCTAACGAAGATGACCGGGAGCTCTAAGTCTGGGTTCATAATAGGCCGTGACGTCACTTTAGGAATCGTCGACTCTCATTTTACATTGTATTTCCATACAAACCCGATAACTTTTCGGCTTTATATGGAAATACAATAAACATCAAAATAAACTTGCAGGGAGAGTGAACAATTCCTGAAGTGACGTCACGGCCTGTTTTGACTCAGAATTGCTTGGTTTCATTAAGTCCCACGAGGATATAACACAAAAGCAGATGGAGCACAAATAAGGATATTGAAATTAGATTCTAATGAGATTCTTTTGTCTGACCTCCATGTGCACTGCGCTCGAACCTTATGAAACCCACCAATTAGCAACTCCCGACCATCTTCGTTGTGCGTGGCCGGCGCGAAAACTTTGAAGTTCGATTTTGTGGCGAAAAATGTGCTGGAATCAAAATTTATTTTTTAGAATATTTTTGTACACACTCTAGAGATGCAACTGGTGGAGCACTGGTGCTTGAGAGCTTTAAAAAAGACCGGTGACAACACTTTTCTTCAGAATTTCTTTGCGAAATTAATGCTTGACCAATCAAATTTCGGCAAATCAGTAATTGAATATTTGAATTAAACTTCACACGATTTTCATTAAAATTACCTCCGAGTTCTTTAGTTCTCAAGCGGATCATTACTTAATAGCCATTTATCGCTTCAGAGCACGTTGACATTTTTTGATTTGAGACAAAAACATTACCTACCTGTACGTGCAAGTGCATCACCACAGGTTAGTAAATTCTAAGCTAAAAAAGCTAAATCTCTTTACGAACCTAAGTGGCCCATTGGAGCCGGTGCTTATCTCCAGTTTCTGTAGTGTTAAGCGGATGAGAGTCATTGACTCCCACTGAACGGGACACTAATCCATCGCAGGCTAGCCCCCAGCAGAAGCTGGTACTCAATTTACCGACCTCGGGAGGATAGAAAACTGAGGCAACTTTAGCGGAAAAGAAGGTAGCACAAATGTTCAACACTCGGCTGAGCCAGGGTTTGAACCCGGGACCTTGTGTGATCTTACCACTGCGCCAACCAAGCTACCGTCGAAAAACTGGAAAAAGGTCTGAAAATCCAAAAAATAATCAGGAACTGAAAGTACATGGAAAAAATATAGAAACTAGAATGAGTGTTCTCAACTGAATAGTCTGGATTTTTTAACTTCCAGCGAAACAAAATACCCGCAAAATATTTTTCCAGAAAAATGTACGCAGGTCCATTTTATCGACTGTCAAGCGTATATAAGTTCGTAAAACGTTTGTCTAAAACGATTACTGACCTAATTTTGACACTGGGATCTGGGAAAAGTTCTATGTAAGTTCCAAACACGACGTGTGATGTGTAGATAAATTCTCCCAACTGAGTTTCATACTTTTTATATAAACAGTTTGGGAGAATTTGGGTTTTCAACTTGCACAGCGTATTCCACTTGATCAATTCGTTATTTCTCATTATCAGATATATTATTTAGTTTGAGTTATGTAAGGAGAAGTTAGATGTTGATAAATTGCCTGGGGCTGAAAGGGTTAAAGATCTAAACGAATCCTGGTTGGGGTACCAGGGCCACATGCGGACCAGACATTGCAGTAAAAACCCGCATATATATAAAGAACAAGTGGATTAAGAACGCTCGGTTAAAAAAGTACCAAAGACATAAGAACACATTCATCCTGAAAAATGAAAATTGTTTTTATATAAAAAGCTGGATGGCATGAATTACTGAGTTAGATACTGTTTATTTTTAAAATTTCAAAGACCATAGCCATGAATTCGAAGTTAGTTCCATCCACTAATTAATAAAAAAAAATTGTAAAGACACATAGACACATCAGATAGAGATTCTCTCTCTGACGATGAATTAGTTGTTCAAAATGTGTCGTATGTATATTACATTAATAAGAGATTTACATCGGGTCCGATGAGCGAGTTACTTGACGATCAACGGAAGTAATTCCCAGTCCGAGAGGTCTGGGGGCAAATGCTTCGAAATCAGTAATCAAAATCATCCCATCCCACTTTCGTTGCATCGATAACTCAGTGGTAGTGCACCAGTCATGAAATCGGTGAGTCGTGGGTTCGATTCCCGCTCGGGGCGTCAGATTTCCACAGTTTCTCTTTGGCTGACGACGAATTAGTTGTTCTAAATGTGTCGTATGTATGTTATAAGAAATTTTGTACTTGAACAATATTTTATCTGTTGAGTGCCGGTAGTCTTGTTCAGGCTCATTTTGCAGAAAACACCCAATAAATAAGAACAAGATCAGCCTGAACCCCCAAAACATATGTTATTTTATGTGGGTTTTTACTAAACATCTACTAAAAATACAGTGAACCTGAGTGTTAGCAGGCATGTATAACTGTTGCTGTCTTATTTGGCTTCATCAGCACACCACATCTCACAATTAGGCTCAGGTTCCAAAAAAATAAATAAATAAAGTGAAGGTTTTGCTTTACACTTGCGGGATAGAGTTTCTCTCTCAATATCAGGAGTTATTTTTTTCCTTTTCAGAGATTTTATGCTGTGCTGTGGAAAGGCTTTGGAGCTGAATGACCAGTTAATAAAAGAAGACCAACGAATGTATCAAGAAGATTTAAAAACAAAATACGCCAATATGAAACTCGAGCTCGCTAAATATCTGAATGAAGAGGTAGGAAGTTTCTAGACTTGACATTTTTTAAAGGAACTTATGTAGTCCATCGTTACGTTTATTGCTTAATCTATCGCAGTCTATCGCTAAGTCTATGGCTACGTTTACTGCTTAGTCTATCGTTAAGTCTGTTGTTTAGTCTATGGCCGGTCTATCGCTGGGTCTTTCACTTTGTCTGTTCAGTTTATTGCTAAGTTTTTCACTAAATCTGTCACTTAGTTTATCTTTTCAACTAGCTCTAAGTCCGTCGCTTAATCCATTGTTTAGTCTATTGCTTAATCTATCACTTAATCTGTTCCTATGTTGTCCGTCGCTTAATATATCGCTGGTTTATCGCTGGGTCAATTGCTTAATTTATTGCTAAGTCTATCGCTTTGTCTGTTGCAAAGTCGGTATCTTAGTCTGTCGCTTATGTATATTCTTAATGCATCACTGTTGCTACGTCTATTGCTACGTCAATTGCTATCTCTGTCTCTTAGTCTATTGCTAAGTCTATCGCTTAGCCTATATCACTAAATCTATCGCTTTGAACATCGCTTAGTCTACCCTTTAGTCTGCAACTAAGTCTATTGCCATGTCCATCGCTTAATCTATCGAAAAGGTCAACGCTTTGTCTATTGCTAAGTCTATTGCTTAGTCCATCTCTAAGTCTATGGCTTAGTCTGTTGCAAAATCCGTCGCTTGTCTGTGCACTGAATCTATTGCTTAGTCTATCGCTAAGTCCTTCACTTAGTCTATCACTTAGTCTATTGCTTCGTCTATCGCTAAGTCCGTCACTTACTCTATCGCTTAGTCCATTTTGTAGTCTATCGCTAAGTCTGTCGCTTACTCTATCGCGTAGTCCATCGTGTAGTTTATCGCTAAGTCCGTCACTTAGTCTGTCGCTTAGTCCATGGTGTAGACTATCGCTTAATCCATGGTGTAGACTATCGCTTAATCCATGGTGTAGACTATCGCTTAATCCATGGTGTAGACTATCGCTTAGTCCATGGTGTAGACAATCGCTTAGTCCATGGTGTAGACTATCGCTAAGTCCATCACTTAGTCTATTGCTTCGTCTTTCGCTAAGTCCGTCACGTAGTCTATCGCTTAGTCCATTTTGTAGTCTATCGCCAAGTCCGTCACTTAGTCTATCGCTTAGTCCATTTCTTAGTCTATTATGAGCCTCGTTTTCACATCGCAATATTCCCGCAATCGCAGCCATTGTAATTATTCAAATATTTCTCTTTGTAGTTACCACATGCTGGGACGCTAACTGCATCAAGCAGCATGTCATCACTGGTATCAGGAAAATAACTCTATTTTGTCAAACTCAGCTTCCTGGTTCGAGTAAGGCACCTCAAGATTAATAAAAAAAAAGGTTCATTTGTGGTTGCTTGGCAACTCCGCTCAAGGGCCGGCGCGGGCCGTCAGTCAATTTTTTTTTAACTTGAGAATTGTTTTATCGCGGTTACTTACCCATAATGTAGATTTTTTTCCCCAACACAGTTAATATCAATGTCGATTATTATTCATTCACAAAACACTACTATAACATATGGTAAAAATTTTGCAAATACGCCTTGTTTTTTATTGTTTATGTATTCATACGCCGCAACTTTTTGGTCTGTATGCAATAGTTTTGTTCTACCAAATCATACATTTTTAGTCGTTTTTTTAAAGATCAGCATGTTTCGGAAGCTGGCAAAGTGCTTCGACATCTAAAATGAAACGCAAAGTTCAAACTGTGCTTATAATGCACATCCTTGTCTTTAAATTAGTGGTTGTGTCAGACCACTTTGGATCACGTCAGATTTTTTTGCAAAAATCTTTTTTTCTGTAAGAATTGGCGTCACTATTGTGTGCTTGGTTTAAACACAAAAAGGAATAACTACTGATTAGTGAAAATGCAGAAAATGCATAGATATGATCTTTCTGTATACTCGTACTCTTTGAGATGGGAGTACAAATTTTAAGAAATTACACTGACAAAGACTTACTCGCATACTAAATTAAAAAAATTTCAACGGTTTTACATAGAATGTTTTTAATTTGTTGCTTTATATTTTAAGATAAAGAATATAATCCGGATGAGCAATTAATTAGTTATTTCACAAAAATATTTTATAATGCAACAACCTAGAATAATTTTTTAGATATTTTATTACAAGTTTAAATGGAGTTGAAGTAACTTCTGTTATGCAAAAGAAAATTCAGACCCGGTTGTGATGAATCCTCAAATTTGTTTTGAAGTTGTCGTTACTTCAAAATTGAATTTAGAAGTACTATACTGATACAAAGTTGAAAAAATGTATAAAATCAACCCTACTAAGGGAAGGACCATTAGGTAATTGAGGGGTAGGGTGGGGGCTGGGCAACTTTGAAAAAAAATGCACAAGATTTATCTTGCAGAGCAAAAAAGCAAAGAAAAAAGGGAATTATGACAAAAACATTGGCAGAACATGGAGTTAAGAAAAAAATCCTGCCCCAAATAATTGCTCCTCCCCCCTCCCTTCAAATATTTGCTGGCCTATTCCTAAACACTACAAAATGTATCAAAATCATTGCTGTTGATATAAACTGGTATAAATTAAAATAGCCAGTACGACCGTTGTTTATTTCAGAATATATTATGTTGTGAAACATTGACTTTGAGAAAGTGGCGCAGATGAACTGTGGTAGTAAAAAACGTATGTTAATTTTTTAGCAGTCAAACATAAAAGAATTTATCAATTCAAGAATAAAATCGTAACTTGCAAGAGTATTGTTTTAACTTTTGAACGTGTCATTTTTAAGCTATCGAAACTGCGGGATTACATCTTTGGCATTCGACTGAGTTTTCCGCCATTTTGTGTACGCGCACGCTGATTTCCCGCCGTTTTGTGTACGTGCGCGCTAGATTCCCGCCATTTTGTGTACGCGCACGCTGAATTCCGGCCCTTTTGAGTACGGAATGAAAAATGAACGGACTGTAAACACAAATCGGGGAAGAGAGTTGTTGAGGCGGAGGAGTAGTCAAAAAGGTTTTTCTGTTTGGCTTGTAAAGCCTTGGAAAACAAACAAGAAAACAAATCTTTTGTCAGAAAGCTGTGAAAGTCGAAAACAGTTAAAGCACAAAGCAGATTGAGGAAAAAGTTTGGAACATGGTAATAAATGACTTTCTGTATTGTGTACATAGGTGACATAGAAAGATGCAGATCCTAAGACGCCTTTCGCGTATAGAAATTTAAAATAGTACAGTACATTAGAAAAATATTGGACTTGCTGTTTTTTCTTTGAAACGAAGAAACGTTTATTGTGAGAACATTTTTAATATCAATTTGGCTGTTAGTTTCCTCATCTTTCACCTTTCCTATGCATTATTCTTGTGGCCCTAATGTTCCTAAAAAAGTCCCAATTATTTTGCGTTTCCTAAAAACCCTACTTTTGTGGAAACCTTTCGAGTTTTTTCAAAGGAGACACTAATTTAAATGTTGGAGTTTTCATTAGAATTAAACACTATTCTGCATTTACACCCTTTAAAATCCAAATTTTAAATTTTGCACAGTATTTTAGTACGTTTCATGATACAGACATACACTTATCCTTTGGTCATAATGTAATCTCGAAGACTGATTTTAAAACCCGCTGCAGTGAAACCGATTGGGTCTCTGACGAGGTTCGAACGATCTAGTGGTTCGTGTTTGCGAAAAGCACGGTCCTAGAAAATGGCAAAGTTAACTTCATCATCGTGAACAAAGACAATGAAACATTTGATGTTGGTAAAAAGTTCTTCTATATTTCTTTTTAGTTGGCAAGTAATAAAAACGTCAGTTACTCGTTTTTAAAAATTCAAGTTCAAGACATTACCTTTGAATTGGATGCATTTTCGAGTTTCATGTTCAGAGACAACAATTTGATATGAAGAATGAGTTGTCATGTGATTGGATAAAAACAGTGGATGAACCGGCAATTTTCTCTCATTTTCGTTTTATTAAATAAATCAGCTTGTCTTTTTTTTTTCCAGAACTCGAAATTTTTGGATCCATTGCGCCAAAAAGTTAAGAGCAGTGAGCCTAAGCAAAGTTAATACTGATTCTTGTAAAAAAACATGTATGAGGTGATAATGGCCTAACTCTAAAATAGTTCAAGTTTGTAAACTTTAAACTTAAGATAAAAAGATTTGATGATAACATTTAAGGGCTGTTGTCGTACCACAGGCAGCCCAGGCATAAAATCAAGTCGCACTAAACAAGGAAAGCGGCCAGTCGTGCTTTGAATTTTCCATACATTTCTCTGTAATTTACGTACCGCAACAAAAATTACATTTACAGAGAAGTGTATGGAAAATTTGAAATACAACTGGACGCTTTTAGTGCGGCTACATGTCTCAAATTTTGGCATTAATTTTCTCTGAAATTTTAAGTTTCCAATTTATTGCTTTTTTACAGGTATGGTTTTATTAATGTTACACACTTTTTTTTTATAAGAACCAGTATATTTTGCCCAAGCTCATCAGTGTTCTTAATTTTTTGGCGATTTCAGCCTCATGTTATTCTTAACTTGTTCTTATTTTTGTGAGCGGTTTTTAATAAAGAAAAAACAAAATAATACAAGCTATTGGAATTTGAAACGCCTTGCGCCACACATGTATTGTACGGCTGAATTTAGAGGCGAACTACCTTCATTGTTTGTTAAGCAGTCTTTACTGTGAATCTTTTTATGTTTTATGCTGCATCGCTAATTTTAGTCAATTTTCTATGACAAAAAGTTTCCTAGTTATCAAGCCTCAGCCTGAGCTAAATTTTGGTAAATTTGAGCCTCATTGTTCTTATAAAGTCGTTCTTATAAAATCTGTAAAACAAATCGTGTAATGGCGGAAACGGCAAAAAAAAATAACTCTTCTGAGACTTCAGGTAGCATACATTTCGACCTTGGCTTGCCACAAACTAATTCAAATTATAAATTTCAGGTCTTGGAACTATGAATAATTAGTAAGCAGAGACACCTGCCGATCAGGCGTTAATTAACGGTTCGATTCTTATCAATTTATTTCTAACGCTATTGTTACGAAGTTGGACTTGGAAAATATGAAAAAACCTTTTTTGACCGGGGTCAGTAAAGCGCCGGTTCGAGCGGATCTTTCTTGTCGTGACGTGTGTTCATAGAAAAGTTTTTCCAAGTTTTTCTTTTGCTTTTATATAGTGCTTTCAACACTCTATAGTCAAAAATTATTCAATTTTAAACTTTTTAGTGTGATTTCAGTTGGATTCTGGATCATTTCGTGTTTTTCAGCAGAATATTATCTTCATCTCAGTGCTCGTCCTGTAAAAATTGCACAAATTGGTGTCCGCAATCTTGAATCATCGCAGTGATGGCGCTTTCAATTACTCAACCGTTGTTCTGTTATTATTCTGCTTGTTCATAATCCTGTTGACTGTCATGTTGTACAACGTCCAAGTTTCAGGTTTAAGCGATATTGTGCTTTGTTTTTGTTTAGTGGAGATGCCCTTAGCTAATTCAAAAATTAGAAAAATCACCCAACTAATAATGATAAATTGCCAGATAGCCGGGTAATATATATGCGTTATTGAACAACCGTACCGTAAGGTCAAGATGGCTGGATCTTGGCCAAGTTCTTTTTTTTATTATAGGCCGGGCCGAAGTCGAGGTCCATGAAAGTGCAAACAAAAATAACCAGCCATCTTGACCTTACGGTTGTTCCATAAAGGATTTATTATATGGCCAAAGAGTTTCACTTTACCACTGTTTTCCATAAGACAAAACTGCTTCTATGTCTTCATATCACTTTGCGTTTTAATTTTTGAATTTGTCGGTTTTCGTTCACAAATAAATTTACGAAACTCGTCTATGTTTTTTTGTTTTGACTGACCTCTTCCCTCTTTTGCGACTCTATTGCCCAAAACACAATGTGTAATTCTGCTCCACGCATTTTTTTTTCTTGCGGGAACAAAACGGGCAATCTCGAGCTGACAAGATGGGCCTATGGCTTGCCCGCTCGTGTAAGCAATTAGAACACAGAATTCGCTTCATATTGCCCGCTCAGCAAGCCTGCTATATCATAAATATATTTATTTATACCACCAGAAGCAGGCCATTAATATTCAAAATTAAAGGCTTGGGCTTTTTTGCTAGACAAAAGGTGAAACAACATTTTTGAGAAAGTTTTAAAACATCTAACGTTTCCAAACCTGCTAATGATTGATTGATTCCGAAGCAGCGATTTTTTTGCTGCGCTTTTAAAGTTGGTTCTATAAAAGAAATTAAAACAGCTGTTGTGATACGCAGGCATTCCAGTCAAACATTAAACACAAATTTTGAAGAGTCGTCACTGTTACAAATACCCATATTTCAGAAAGTTTTTGAAATATCGTTTTTTCAAAGAAACCGTAAAAATTCATAACTTTTGAAACTGAAATTGATTCTCAAATTCATTAATGATTCATGAAGTCATTAGCCAACCAAAAACTACTATTCGACACGTTCATATATTTCCAAATAAGAACACACTGATTTATTTCTCTTAATTTACTAATTAACTGTGTTCTGTTTTGGAAACATCTGCCTTAAATATGAACCCGTGCGATTGGTAGTTAGAAATCTAAGATTTTTTAAGTAATCATATCTTTTACGCTTACTTTTGATATTTTGGTTTACTTCTGACATTTTGGTATAAGAACCGAATTCGATGAAGGCCTCTAAATACAAAAAACGTGCTTACAATCTATCTTACAATCTTATAATACTGAATTTTTTTGTCGGCAGTCAGAGAGTAAAATAATTGTAGCCAGAATGAGACAGTCAAAGGTGACAATTCTTTTCTATTCGAACTTAATTTAATATTGATGGTTCTCTTCAATAGCGCTGTGCAGTACTGTCGTCATAACTCTGGCAAAATAATAGGTAATGCAATTTTTTGAATCAACTATAATATTTGAAATTAAAATTATCAAGAAAATCGCTTCTTATAATTTCAAAATCACTGCTTTTTCTATAAACATTTTTGTCAAACATGACTTTGTTTGTTTGAGTCACTTGGGAGTAGAAATGTATGTTTTATATTTAAAACAATATATTTAGCATTCAATGTCGTAATTATATATTTGTGCTTTAGAAATATCATATGGTCAGTATTATAACTGTTTAGGTGTTAAACAGGATAAAATGTATGAAGTTAATCTAACCAATCAGAAAAACAAGAACTTCTTTGATTCCAAGTTTTGAACCAAGAAACGGAATCTTTTAACTTGGATTCAACAATTGATGCTTTCATTTTTCGAATTAACTTTTATCTTGATGTACTTAAACCTGTCAGAGCGACATCGATTTTTTTTATAACAGATTTTATTTAATTGAATGAGTGTTGGGAAGATATTTTATTTGAAATTATAAAACTAAATGAAAAAACTTTTGTTATATCACAAAAGCCTGATACCCCAATGATCTTCAATTCCTGAAGAAAACAGCTAGAAATTTATAATAGAATAAGAATTTGAAATAACGAAAACTGATCATTTGACATTTCTGTTTTTTGAACTTTTTAGTTGCGTTTTGTTTTTAAGTTTGCTTTCAAATACGTGCAAGTGTTAAGGAAATACAAACTTTACTGAAAACTTTCGTGAGTGAACCGTGTTAACTGCAGTTCATACAACATGCAATATATCATTGCGAGCATAGTACATTTCGGAGAAAGATCCCTTCGTAATTATGTTACAAACACATCAGTTCACTCTAAAACGCAGTTTCTAAGAACCGTCTCTACATTAAATATCAAAAAAATATGTGGTAAAAATAAAAGTATTTACATATGATAATTCATTCGCCTTGACCTTGCCGTACCATTGCATGCATGCATAGACATATAGAAATGCGATTTATCTTTAGGATCACAAGGACCTGTTAATGGTGCCGAGATGAAAGGGAAACGTTATCTACTTATTCAGCTAGTTTTTATGATTAAATGTAAAAATTCCTTGCGCAAACAAAGCGACAACAAAAATATTCTCATGATTAATTAAGACGGAATCCATCAGCAGTTTTGAGTAACAAGTGGAGAAAAATATTGTACCAAGAGTATTTCCTTGATCTCACCAAATATAAAAAATCAACTTTAAAGCTCTAATAAATTACTTTCAGATGAATATGAAAAATTGAATTCTACAACAAACTTTTGCCCCTTTTTTCCCCTAACTCCCAGGGGAAACTGTTTTTGGTGTTGTCTTTGAATAACAGACATTTTCACGAAATTTGTTAGAATCCTAACCGCCGGTAAACGAAAAGTCTATACCGTGCCACTGAAGGCTAAAATTACTTGAAATGTTGATGGATTTCTCTTAATTCTTCGAGAAAAAATTGGTTTTATTGATTTTGAATCTTATAGCAACGCAAAAGCTGTATTGCCGAGAAGGTCCACAACATAACAACGCTATTTTCTGATGATATTTGCCATGCAGTTGCTGATAGATAGAACTTTATGTTATAGGATAAATTGAGACAACCCGGCATAAAATAATATTTGACTATCTATATCTATCTATTATTCATTAAAAGAGCTATCTGATAGGTTACCTGAAAGTTTAAATCTGTTTCTGTTTTAAAAATTGCTGCAGCTCTACTGAAATTTTAGCAATGAGAAAGTGAAAAGAAAATAGTTTAACTTGCCTTACACCAGGTCTCTCTTAAATAGCAACATGCACCGTTGGCCGAATGACGAAGTCAAGAAAAAAAAAACGCAATCAATCAGGATCCAGATAATTTGAATTTAAAATGTTTCTATCAAAACACTCGGCTTGGGTATCAAAACAATTGCACAAAGCGGTAGCTAGACAATAACGGATCAATAACTTAATTAATGAAATGCTACTTAAGCCCATAAAGAAGAATGCTTTTCAAAACAGGATATATACGTTTTCTATACACTAAATCACCTGTGAAAGGAAGTAACGAAAACGATATTTCTTAAACTTAAGTTCTTGGAACGAATTTCGCTTGCTGTTGTTTAGCAGTAACGACTTCAGAAATTATCGGACAATACCCAGCTTCTGAATTGCGTATGTTGTACAATGTCGTGCGAAAAAACAATTTTGTTTTTCTCCTTAATGATTATACATATTATTGTGCTAATGTATTTGTTCTTAGTCCTTAGAAATTAGTTTTAGAAACAGATTAAGAACAGAACTATCATTGTTCATACACGTAACTGCATTGAGATTTTGAATTAACTCCTACTTCGTCACGTTGTTTGGTTTACTTATTCTGAATAACATCTAAAATAATAAATAGAAGTTGACAATCAAAAATAAAATGACTGTAAATTCCGTAGCTTAGAACTGACTGGTATGAAGAGGTTCATTGGGTTATCATAGATTGCTTCATGTTGGTAATCAAAGGATCATGGGTAATCAACAGATCATGGGTAATGAAAAGATTAAGATCATCGGTAATTAGAGTATCATGGGTAGTCAACAGAATATTACCTCCTTTCGTAGATCCTTTAATGAGAACTAAAGCTTAAGTTTGCTAGAGAAAGTTATTTCTACAGGCAATAAGTACAAAAAGATTAGACATTCTAGGCATTCATTTGACAGTGCAAGGATTACATTGTTCACACATCAAATAGACCTTGTGCAAACAACCTCGTAGTCAGGATCCTTTCCTAGAAAAGGGCTTTGGGAGTCTGAGTATGAGATTATTTGTACATCATGACGTCACGATAGCGTTTTTGTGCACAGAAACGAGGCTTTGTGGTGATAGTTGCTGAAGTGTAGTGAAATTCGGTTTGGTTTGTATGTTTCTCGACAGTTTTGAATGTTTCGTCTGCATGCAGTGATACCTTACTGATTGTAACAAAAGAAAAGACTTCTTGACATTTTTTGCTGCTCCAGAATGATGCGTTACAGGTAAACTGGATCGTTATGGGGACTCTCTACCTTAAGGTCCCTTTTTGGCAACTTATCAGTGTCCATACTTAAAATTTAAAAATCCGATCATCCCATTACAGACTGAATGAAAAGGAAGGCTCTTGAATATTTTCTGATATTTTGGGATGAGTTTTAAGGGGGAGATAGGTTTTGTAATTACTATTTTTAAAGAAAAATTTGAGTTTTGGGGAATTTTAGAGAAGTTTAAAAATTAATTTTGAAGTTAATATTTGATAGAAAATCACCAAACCATCCCCAAGCCAAAGCTGCGCTTGCGCATGGTCATGAGGGACGGTTTGGTAATTGTACTCAATATTCTTTTCATTCAATAACGTATTTCAACTCCCTCACTATCCACCAAAATCTAGGGTAGAGACTCCCCTCAAATCAAACAAACGAACATTTCAGTAAATAAACATGAGATTACAGATATATTGGCAATGGCTGAAGTGCAAAAACATTCAAAACAGTCAAATCTTCCGCGACTGCACAAAAAATTTCACCATATACCAAACCTCGCTTTGATGCCCGTGAAACGTTGTCATGCATTTTTAGGTTTTGTTTGCGAGGTACGTGTTTTAACTTATTCTCTCCACATTTTGACGTGATCTTTGAATCGATTATCTTTGAATCGATTATAGTATAAGCGAGGAGCCATGTGCAAACTATTGTTTTAACGGTTATCATCACCTAGCATTTGATAATAACGTAATGTAACGATATACAAAATTTGTAAAAGTTTTCTGAAAATACTGATGCGCAGTTCTCTATTTTAAAAACAAAAACGAACTTGTATATAATGAAGCTATAATTTTAAATAACTTG
>JAODFW021557759.1:0-21591 GCA_027575235.2 Palythoa mutuki
CACAACACAACACAACACAACACAACACAACACAACACAACACAACACAACACAACACAACACAACACAACACAACAGAAGAAGCAAAAGAAACAGTTCGTGTTATCTAACAAATGAAGTTGAACTCGTGGAAAAAGCACCAAAATTCTGTAAATAATTCTTTGCAACAGCTCATTCATCAAGTTTATTGATCTGGGTTGTTCAAAGGCTGGATAATGGGTCACAGAATTAAACTCTGGGTTAGTGCTAATTTGCTTTTAAAAACCTGGGCCCTGCAATTGTATAGATCGATTTCCTTCCGATATGCCTCCAAACTCTTTATTCCTGGGTTTATATGTTGATCCTTTGTCGTTTGGCCTTAAAGTGCGAAAATTGATTCGTTTAGCGGTGCCCAAAAATTTCTCTGTGGCTTACCACGATCACTACCTTCAGAAATACTTTGCTGTTTTTCAGAACCTTACCGAAAATCATATTATGATGACGCAAGCCTTCTCAATAAAGAATAGATTATTTTATGATATATAATTTTTGCCAGCAAAGACCGAGACGTGGGTTCGAGTCCCGCTCAATGCATAAAACCAATTTTTTCGAACGAGTGCGGTCTCCAAAGAAGCCGTGATGGCAATGTGTACATGTCTTAATATTTCTTTGATTTAGTTATGAAGTAAACTTTAAAATGCCTTGAAAATTCTACTTTGTTGCTGTTTTTTCATAATTGTCTAACCAGAAGAAGACGTGGTTTTTTCGTGAATGTGCATGAGCGCATGGATTGAGTACTTGTAATGGATTACGATGCGCCTATTTTGTCAATTCTCACCTACTCAAACACTTATCATTCACGTTTTTTTTTAAAAAATATATATAGTAAAAGAAACTCCTTGTAACATTCTAAAACTGAACTTCTGGGTTAAGTTGTTTAAAACATGATTAACTCTAACCCTTGATTATAAGACAAAACTCGAAAACAAATCTCTTCACCAATTAAGATAAGGTTTACCATACTTAAGAAATAATGTTCTTATTTTTCAAGGAGACAAAATTGTCAACCCAAAACGTCAGCTCAAATTAGTCTGTGTAAGTTGGAAGCAAGAATAGGGAATAAAGATTTTAACACTGGGTTATACACAGTACTATTACACAACTCGCAAGCCGGTGTAGCAAACGTTAACCTATAGTCGCGTAGTGACAAGAAAAAATGATTTGAATATAGTTTTAAAACAGTAAATAACAAGTTATACCGGATTCACGAAAATACAACAACATGTTTATTTTACCCCAATTGGTGCAAAAATGTTGCAGTTTTTGTGAAATATTACGATAAAATATAGAAAAGTACTGGCCAGTTCCTGGAATAACTAAAGGCTATAAACTAGCCAAGTAGCCAGAACAATCGAGTAGGTATAATTTATAATTATAAAAGCTAAGTCGGTACTGAAGGTGAAAGGGGAAAAAAACAAAAATAAATTAAAATAAGTGAAACGAGGGAAGTTAAATGAAAAAAAGATCATTAGAATGACGCTTTAATACATATTAAATGTTTTGCGTTAGAAATAGGAGACAATGAGAGAAGAAGGTATGCTGCAGAAGTTATATAATATGGTAACAATATTGTAAGAATAGGTTTTACTACTATGCATGAATTTTTAAAATAATCACTTTAAACAATTGGGTTCTGACATTTACCATAACATATGCACGCTTTTTTTATAAGAACAACTTTATAAGAACAACAAGGCTCAAATTTGCCAGCAAGCTCAGGCTGAGGCTTAATAACTAGGAAAGTCTTTATAATAGAAAATTAACTAAAACTTAGCGATACAGCATAAAACATAAAAA
This sequence comes from Palythoa mutuki, assembly GCA_027575235.2. Lineage (NCBI taxonomy): Eukaryota > Metazoa > Cnidaria > Anthozoa > Zoantharia > Sphenopidae > Palythoa > Palythoa mutuki. Next base: position 1,837 of record JAODFW021557759.1, read on the forward strand.
GATTCACTGTAAAGATTGCTCAACAAACAATGAAGGTAGTTCGCCTCTAATTTCAGCCGTATAATACATGTGTGGCGCAAGGCGTTTCATTTTCCAATACTTTGTTACAAAATATTTTGTTTTATTTTTTTTCAATAAAAACCGCTCACAGAAATAAAAACAATTTAAGAACAAATCGAGGCTGAAGTCGCCAAAAAATTAAGAACAATGAGCCTCGGCAAGATTTACTGGTTCTTACAAAAAAAGCGTGTAGGTTTATTGAAAGCCTTCATAAATTATTCCATCTTCGCACATCTGAGTTGGATATGTACAGTTTACTGACGTTGTGTTTGTTACTATACTTGTGTGTTTCGCTCATATGATTTTTATTCTGCAGTAAGAAGGGCTTGGAGGAAAGTTTTCCGGTATTGCAAAGTGATTTTGCTAAGGAAATGAAATAGTATACATGAATTAAGACGGATATACATGCTTTTTGGCAACAATGGAAAAAAATATTAAGAAGGAAACTAGTCATCTTAAAGTGGGTGCTGAACTGACACTCATTCCCTTATTGAATAGAGATTTCTTTCGTCAAGTCTTACAAGCATCATTAAAAATAAAATGCAACTAATTTCTCATGTGTGACTAGTCTTAAAGATTTTTCTAGTGGATTTACTTAGCATAAAGGATATATTTTTTCCAACTTCTACATGTCTTCATTTTTTTTTTCATTTTTTTTCCGAGCAAGCTTTACACATTGGCTTGTCAGTCTTGAATAAAAAGTTTGCTTGCTTTCTTCGTGTTTTTAGACTTTTGTTAAATGTAATGTTTTGGAATAATTGGTTTGCCGATGCTTCTCCAAAGTGCACAAGTTCGTAAGTTTCACTCTAAAGTGCTATTTAAGAAATTGGCAAAATTCCGCCCTAAAAGATACTTGATAACAAATATCTGAAATTGTGCGGAGACAGAACTCGGAAAAAACCGAGCTCCTGATGGGAAACGAACCCACGACCTTTCGTATACTAGTACTAGTCGGACGCCCTACCACTGAGCTATGGGAACTCATATGGCGAGCAAGGTCACAATTGGGTTATGACACACGGACTGTATCGCGCAGTAACTTAGATTTAATTGCCAAGATACTTGACTGTACAAAATTAAAACTGAACTGCTTAACACAACAATATTAAGCCAAAGATTATCTTTTAGTTTTTTCATTTATACGATATACACACTCCAAACATTCAAGCCTTTACGTCGCATTTCACAAAAAATACATCTAATATGACCTTAACATTCATTTCTTCCTCGAAATATCCCGCATTTAATCTGAAATAGCAATCGCCATTAAACAGTGCGACAGTGCTTCAGGTTTTAGTCTCGGTAAAATCTGTGCTATGCCATATTATATACTCGATGTTACTGATAACTATTGCGTGATATCCATATTGTAGCGGTACAAATTTCATTGTTGTTTAAATGTTCTTAGGCGAATCATTAGCGCGTAAGTCAGATGAATGCCATGAATAGGCCGAATAAACTCAAAAGTGCGGCTCAAAGGAGGTGTCGTTTAAGTTTATAGGTAATGTATGTACCATATAGATGAACGCAGATATGCAACAGACTGGCAACGCTTGTTTATTCTCGTTTGTCTTCGTTGAGGTACCGCATTCGCGATCAATTACTAATCTTATTTTTATGCCGGTTCGTCGTATCTGTAATCCAGTTAGTTAAGGCTAAAAGCTAGTTTTTTAAAAAAATTCCAAAATTTAGAGCATCGCTTTTTTTATAATGCTGAATCAAAAACTCAGTATATCAAAGTCGATAAGAGTCTGTAATTAGAACATGTAAAACTTTAATAAAAGTGAGCAAACAGCATTGAAAATCAGAGACTGGGAATATCAAAGCAGTACTTTCCATTTTTTATTTTATTTATTTTTTCGCGCTACGATTAATAAATAGGTGTTCCAAAAGCCATATAAAAATAATTATTGGATTATGTTAATAATTATTGGATTTTATACCTGGCCCTGATTCGGCCATTTAAGTCTCAAAATTGTCATTGAATTAACCAGCATTAATTTAGCATTGAAGTTATAAAATGTATTCACCTTGTTTATATTATATAATCAAAGCAATAAACTTCAGTACAATTGTAGATTGCTGTTCACAATGACAGCTGAATCTTAACTGAATACTCGTTTTTGATTTTTTATTATTTTTTATGGGTTGCCGGGCGTTGAATCCCGCGACCAAGTGCAGAGTGTGTCTCTTAAAGATCGAATATAAGGAGAGCACTTGAAATCTCAAAAATTGAAGTTCATCAATTTTATATAAATCTTTGTTGTTCTAAGTGCATTACTATTAACAATATTTATGGCAGGTTTTCTCAAAAATTGTGAAATTTAATTATTGAAACTATATCTCGGAATACTAAACAAACTAAATGTCAAAAAGTAGTTTATAAAACTCGAGATTTCTGTTATTCACAGGACAGAGTTGTTCAAACTCAACGGCTGGTTAGCTTTAATCATGGGTAAAGCCTCAATTCAAGCAGAAATTTTTTCCCTAGGGAAAGATTTATGGTTCTAATAAACTGACACTGTTCAGGTTTTGAACGAAAAAAATTCTTAATCCAAAAATTACAGCGTAATTTAGTCTCTAAAAGATTGAATACCAAAACATAGGTTATAAAGTTTAATCCTAGATTAGTGCTAATCAGCTTAATGCAGCTGGTATAGGTGCAGCTATATATAAATATCTATACAGAGTATATCTCGTTTATATTTAAAAATAGAATAATGAAATGTTCATTTTAAAGCTTTGGCGTTGATATATTTCTTGATCTAGATAATTTTCCGTTTATTCCTGGTTAACCCTTTCAGCCCCAGGCAATTTATCAACATCTAACTTCTCCTTATATAACGCAAGCAAAATAATATAACTCGTAATGCGAAATAGGGAATTGATCAAGTGGAATAAGCCGCGGAAGTTGAAAAGCCAATTTCTCCCAAGCTGCTTATATAGAAAGTATAGAGCTCAGTTAAAGGAATTTACCAACACTTCATTTCTCGTGTTTGGGGCTTAAAGGGTTAAGTAAGCTGATATTTTGTTTGGAGATTCGAGGAAACTGAAACGATAACGAATAAACCTTATCAAACAGAACTGCTTCTATTCAATTGAAGGACAAGAATGTTCAATATGATAACGCTTCCTATTTTGTTAAATTGGCAAATGTCTCTTCATCTTTGTTTTTAAATTAATTTTTGTTTCCAAAGTGTAAAGAAAGACGTCTAACGTATTAGTGATTGTATTTTTAATGGAAAGTGTTTGTGAAATTATCTCAAGGAACTGTGACACGGGTTGTAAGCATAGCACAACCATATTAACTATGATTAGCTCGCGACCACTTCGAAAATATGTGCCATTTTCAGAGAATTTTGTTTTTGTAGATGACTGGTACACCACTACCTAAAATAAATTGGCAATATTTTACGGCTCTTGGTTATTGCTGGTTGAGCTGTTGCTGTATCGTAGTGTATTCATTAGAAAGGTTTGAATTTGGCCCTACATCCACTGCCTTTTTAGTTATCACAGCACTGAGTTTGTTTTAGGAGGTGCGTGACGTTTATTTAATCACGATTTTTCCTTGCCGAAAAATTGTTTATTCTTTATCTTTCTTTCTTTTTTGTTGAACGTTTACTGCTCTAGTTGTGTTGACAGATTTATTGATTCAAATATTAGTCAGAATTATATCTCTGTTTGTACTAGTGGTTTGAAGACTGGTCAATATGTCAGTGTCGACTGCTGTTAGCTTTGTTTAAACATGCTCTGGGGTGGCATGCGATGTCGCGAAATACAGCGATCCTTGTACATTATTAGGGCTCCTAAATGAACCAAGCGATGTCCCGTTGTCATTTTTTAAGGTCACGAGAACCTGATATCTTGCGAATCAGCTTTCTCTCCTACAGAGCTAAAACACAACTTGCCCGCACGCGATGAGCGTTGGTTTCCGGAGGTCAGTTAAAACTAATCCAAATCAATTACAACTTTGTATATTTATGTTCATTATGAAATCGATACAGCTCTAATAATTATCTCAAGCTATAGCTGTATTTCTGCTTGCTCTACATGCAATGCCAAAGTCTGACAGCTTTTTTTATTCTTTTCCAAGAGATTCCATTTGCTAATTGTTGGATTTATTTCAGTTGTGCAGTTCATCAGCGTACACTCTCAGCCGGTATGTCTTTTTTAACGTCACGTGCTCCAGATGGCAACGCTTGCCTTCTGAATTGTATTTACAACATATTCTAGAGATATGTTTGTTCATTTGGAACTGAACTGTGAATTCTAGACCATATTAATAGACCAAGCCGAAATCTTCATTGCGTTCCCTAAAATGTAATATTTATTAAGTCTTGTCCGTTTTGTGTTAGAAAATTAGATTTCATTACCAATACCACACTGAAAAGCAACTAAGTGACTGGATATAACTTTCCACACTCACATTGTCTAAACAATGGCAATATTTTAACAAGCTCGATGCAATAATTTGATTAACTTTACGAATAACACAATTAAAAAATCCTGATATTCTTTCCAATTCCACGCCAGCCAACGTGTGAAATTAATTTATCGATTGAGTTATTGGCACATTACATAAAATCATACAATATTGCAACACTTCCGCCTACAGATCATCAGAACACATTTGCTTGCCTTGTAGCTGGAAATCTAGTTAACTAAAACTTCCATTTTCACTTTGCTTTCGAGTAGGCTTTTTCCTATAGTACTGACTGAGTAACACATTTTTTATTTGATATTTTCGAGATTATCGTATCGTATGTGTCGATGTAGTTGTCGTGTGTTGTGCACTCCCTTGAACATGAGCTATACATTAGCATTTGGAAAGCGGTCCAGTCGCAGCGACCTTGAAAAAGTCAACAGGGTAATTTAAACAGTGTGTAGAAGCCAGAATCATAATATAAAAATCACAGCCTCAACCTTGACACCTTTAATTTTTAATTTTCTGAATCTATCACATGCGAGAAAAATCGAGGTATAGTCTATACTACTACTACAAGAGACCATCTATACACATAAGTCTATAATTCCTTAAAGGTATGTCAGATGGCCCTGTACTTGTAGAAAACCATGCATTAAACTGCCAATTGTGTTCGTGTTTGTCTGTTAATAAACTTTGTCAGATTTACGATTTTTTAAAACAAATGAGTTAAAGAACGATGTATGAGGTATATCATAAGTGAAAATCTAAAAAAAGTTCCACTCAATGAAAAACAGGTTGCTATATATACTTAGCTCGAAATTTGCTGCAGTTTTCAATCTTAAAGGCATTTGACACCAGGAAAGATGAATCTGTCATCAACTGATTTAGTATTCATTATCCAATCTACTTTTAAAGTAAAACGATTGGCCCCAAACCCTTCCGTCACGTTCGCTTTATTGAACAAAAGCCGTGGTCTGCATACGTAGAATTCAGCAAATCTCTTTCTTTTTATGCCATGTGTTTGTTTATGAAAAACACATGTGAAGAAAACTTTTGATGGAGACAAAGCCATTGGAAGAAGATTCTTTTTCGTTGAATACTTTGTTAAAGAGTTGTGTGTCTATCATGTCAAAGTGAATCGCCTTTTTTGGAGGTTGACAAAAGTTTAAGGGGGTTTAAAGTAATGCCTGATGGTGCCTCCTTTTTTACTTTGTGTGTTTTCGCTTAGGTTTTCATAGTCTTTTACACATTTTTTATAATAAGTGCCAATAAATTTTGCTGAGGCTCATTGTTCTTAACTATTTAGCGACTCCAGCCTCAATTTGTTCTTAAATTGTTCTTTTTTCACTGAACGAAAAAGAAAACAAAATAGAAACTGGTATCAGTGGAAAACGAGATGCCTCGAACTACACATGTATTGTACAGCTGAATTTAGAGGCAAACTACCTTCATTGTTTGTTGAAAAGTCTTTAGAGCTAATATTGTAGTGAATCTTTTTAATGCTTTCTTAGTATTGTATTCGGCTAAGTGAAATTACAGTCATTTTTTTGCCGAAAAACCTTTTTACTTATTATCGAGCCACAGCCTGAGCTTTTTCTTGATCTTTGGCCCGTTCTCATAAAGTTGTTCTCATAAAAAAGTATGGAGATATTAAATTTATTGAGTTTATTGTTGTACAAAGAATTATGTGTAGAGCACTCCGTAAAACATCAAAACACTCAAACGGTGAGGACACGATTTCATTTGTAGGTTCAAGACTTAATAACAGTTTGCCATGGACTTAGAAACAAACGAAAATAAATCTGAAATAACGCCTGAATAAACATTGTGTGACCGATATTTGAGCAGTTCCAACTTTTCACTGAAATCTCAATAACCGCAAAGAGGAAACTAGTTTCACAGTTGGGTGAAAACTACAAAAGCAAATATCTATAATACCACGTCCAAATGCAGCAGTAATTCTTGTCGTTTCGCATAAGCCAGTAAGAACTCGGCGCGGTATTTACTGCTCATTATGGTTTATGTTCTGTTAGTTTTGTGCTAAACTCTTAAGTGATTTCTCTGCATGGGTTTCGACGTTTATAGGTTATTTTAACCCCTAACTACAGTTCATCCTCGATTATATGTAAGTTAAGTAATATTTATATTTAAGCTTTGCGTTTAGTTAAATGGAAGTGACCATGTTTTTATAGAAAACCCAAACCTCGACAAAAACCAGGCTTTTCGAAGCATATTGTTGCAGCCTGTACTGAAATAACAAAATGTTGAATATTGTAGCATTTATTTCTCAATATTTCCACTTCTTTTCTATAGCCAAATTTTGCATTTTATTTAATGTAGGCAACTCAGCTTTCTGTGGAATTCTTCTCTTTCAATATGAAGCTAAAAACATATAATTAAACATGTAAGAATTCTTTTATTTCACTGATTACATAAAATTGATGTGGTGTTTACCCTTCCTGGGAGGCTGACACGACATGGGATAAAAGCTTGTTAAAAAAATTCTCTTGTAAACAAAAGTACCGAGCTTTTCACTGCAGACAGAATATTCTTGAACATAATATTCCATTATGTCGTTAATGTTTTATGAAAGAAAGAGCATTCCGCGTTTTTTATCCTTCATTTTTCAGATTATCTTTAACTTTCGTTATTTTATCCAAATTCAAGTTTAATAAAGAGTTTGTTGTGTTAAAGGAGCGTTAAAAGCATATCTCAACTTGACCGAACTGAATTTCTGACAAAGATGGTAAGCGTACATCATGAATCTTTCTTAAAAAGTGATTAACAGGCCTTCTTGATTTTATGAGCAGCTTACTGCAAAGAATTAACTTAAGCAGTCCTTCATAAATCTGGCTTTGGCTTTTGTTTAATGAAATTGGAAGTAATTTATTTGACTTTGTGTTTGAAAGCCCAAATTAATTTTAGAGATGATTTAGGACGAGAACACAGCGACCTAAGCCCAGGACAAATGTTTTAGTCTGACTTCACCTTATATTTGTGGTATTTCAATATTTTATCTCGCTGACCTCAAAAGCCCGTGGTTAGTCGTATTATACGCGTTTAAATGCAGCCATATAGAACTGGCCAGAAATGCGATGTTTCCACGATGAACAGCAAAGCAGGCAACATTTTGGTTCATGGAACAACCTTTGTCAAAAAAGATTTTTGGAGTGTGTCTAAATCGTTGAGCACATGGCTATTAATCAGTACTGAGCAGTCACATCACTCCTAACTCACTAGGTATATTAACATCAATGCAAATGAAAAGACTTCCCAATACATATATTTTTTAATTTGGAAATCACTTGTAGCATCTGCCATTTCTTGTTTAATTAATAATAACTAAATATTTTTCAACTAGGGTATTTGAAAACGTAAGATTTCCATATGTCTATCTGACAATGAGGTTTCTCATTTTATGGGGTTTGTGACACAGTTTCAGTGTTTCATCGTTGTCTGGTTACCACCCGGTATCAAAGCTTTAAAAAAAAGTTAAATGCAATTAAAGATTTTCATTGGTAGCGTCACACTGGCACCAGCGTAGTTAAATATACAACATCATTTCAATCACTTTTCTGTTGCACTTTTAGAAGTAGGAAATAAGATTCCCATCAGTTACATGAACTGTTACTTCATCAAATAAAGACAAATAAGATGGGTTTTGGCACAGATTAACTGGTATGTTTAGCGCGGAAAAAATCTTAGGTTCTCGCTTATCTATATTACTAATTTACAGTGTGGAAATCTATCTGGTATGGATTACCCTTTATGAAATGCATGTTCAGATCGCTCACAAGACCTAAATTAATTTCATGATGTCATACTTCTAAAAGGTTGTAGTTCCCAGTAAACTGTAAGTTTTATTTTTATTAAGTTTTTGTTTCTCGTTTTTGGCATCTGAGCTATATATTATGTCGAGATGTTCCAGTGTATGTGGTTACATGTTAGTGTAAAGTGTAAGAGGGAAACTTGGAAATCGATTTTCTAAGTAGACTAAAACCTTTATTTGGCAGAATATTGTTGAACTTCACTTTAAAACTTAGTTCTCAAGGAGTGTTTCTCAAACAGTAAAAGAAAGTTAATTGCTAATATTTCAACCAATTGACACGAAACTGAACCATAGCCGGATAACTCCAATCTACGACCTGTTTCGCGTTAGACAGTTTTAACCATTAGTGTTACATATGCTTGTCCCCCTCGCAATTTCTAATTTTATGACGAAATTTTAGGATATTGATTATAGCGTTGATAAAACGAATAGAATTTTAATCTTTGATCTCACAAGCGGGTGGGTGAAGGAGGAAATTATGTTTTTGAGACTTTAATTTTAGTAACCTTCTTGGCTTGTAAAGGAAGGAAGGGTTAAAGATGTGTATCGTGTACAGATGGACTTTGACATGTCGTTATGATTGTAGAGTTTCAGGCTGGTTGAGATCAAGGGATTTCTTAATCTGAGGAAGTAAATATATGCGGCCATAACTTAATACATATGAAATATATATTTTTCCAGAAAACGCCAACACTTGATAAAACGATAAGTGAAGTTTTTGTAGTGATATCTTGGTCAAGGTGTTTTTAATAAATTGTTTTTCTTTACAATTTCCGAAGACGGGTCAGCTAGCAGCAGGTCAGCGATGATACAGGTGGTCAGATACCTGGTGGCAGAAACGAGAAGGGAATGTAGAGCTAGTCTAACTTTATTTCATCTGGTTTAAAAGAGTTTTGATTTTGTTAGTGCTTTTTCGAATTTCTTTAGTATTTGTGGATATGATTTAATTTCATGAACCATTTAAAAGCGAGCTTTTGTTTGTCGATGGTATTAGTATTACTACTTGTTTGGTGAACTTGAAAAGCAGATATATCAGATCTATTATTTTTTTTAAAAGTTACCATTCTTGTCGGTATTAAACAGTTTCTGTCATCGTACACAGTTTACTTTTCAAGAGAGTATTGAAATGTAAAAATGTTCTATTTATTGCATCAAAACATCTTGCATGAAAGGTCTTTGATCCCTTTGCCAATAAACCTATAAGTATTCCATCAAAACAAAGTTCTGCCTTTTGGTAGTTTACCTTTTAATATTAGAAGTTTATTGTAACCGGTGCGAAACGTTTTAAATTTGCGCCATTGCCTCTTTTGCTCTAAGTCTCAAAATCTGATGTAGATAGTTTTTGCGCATATTCAAACACACAGCAAACAAATGAATGAAATCAATAAAAAGGAAAACTCCTACGTTTTCTCTCATTTCTACAACCCGGTTTTTTGAAATTTTTGCCTTTATTTCATTGAGGGGCATTACCGAACATCTTCACTAATTAGAATCTTTTAAAAAGTTTCGTTAGTGTTATTTTCAAAGCGTGTCTGAAAAGAGTGTAAACACATCTATAGTTACGTTCAGATTTATAGATTAGACGAGTTGGCGTTTCTTGGAGCTATCTAAACACTCTCCTCAATTTTCCTCTTTCATAAAGAACCAAAGATTTAATTTAAAACATACAAGTTGAGATCTGACAACCCTAAGACTATAAAGAGCATGCAATAGTTTTGACTGAGATTCCGGTGGTAATTCTTGATTGCCCGTAAACGGTTGTTATGATTTGTGTGTAATAAAATAAATTTGTTAGTTTGCTGCCAGTTCTCGTGATTTTCAACGTATCCCTTTTTAATATAATGCAAAAAAAATAATCTTAAAAAGCTTTCCCAGGGCAACGGGTCTTAGATGCCATAAAAATCCGTCTGTATTTGAAACCTTAATGAATTGTTAGATGAAAATAGATCATGCAAATTGTTTATTATTGTATATACCCACAGCAAAGCCGTGAAATCGAGACCAATATGGGGGTGGCAAGAGAAACAACATCAAGTTTATATTTCTTGTTCGTATTTGATAGGGAAACTTTTTCCTTCCTTTGATAGCAGCACTTAAAGTTTTATAAAAGGGATGTGATGATAGCTTGGGGAAGGCTTTCATTGTTTAATCTTCCATAATTACATCACAAGTTGATAACGAACACACTCAAAAATCTAAGATTGTTTTTATTGCATAAATTCTTTGTCAGCTTAAAAGTACTGCAAACGTTGCAGAAAGCCAAGAGCTTTCATTAGGAATTAGAATGAAGCGATGACATTCTGGGGGCCATCTGTAGCTATCGTTTTTGTATTGTTGTTTGGCGCGCAATTCGTTGATTGGTTTAGTTGTCAGTTTTTGTTCTATAAATATATAAAGTCAACAAGCAGTCTCTTTTGTTCACACCAATCTCACATTATATTATTAGCCCCTAAATTAGCATCTTTTCGGCTAATAGTCCGATGTAATAAAATGAGTACTTCTTTGGCATTTCACGTCTTGAAAGTTGCTATAATAAATGGTTTGGCGGAAAGAAATTTGATCTTGAGATATTATTGCTATCAAAATATTTTCTGTACAGTGTTTTAAATTAGTGAGCGCTCACCTTCAATTAGCTTCTAACCTAACAGTGCAATGTTGGGGACTGACTGGCGGGAAGGATTCTCTTTCCTTGAAGTACCCGTGCCACAACGGAAGTCACCCTTTGAAAACACTAGAGGTAGATTGACATCTGATTTGATCTAGCATCTCCTGTGAAAATATAAAACCATCTGGACGGTATCGCTTGGCCAATCAGCACTCGTCGCTCAAGTCCTAATCTTAATTTAATAATGACAATGTCACGCCAGAAAAAAGAATTTGCCTGATTGTTAGTAGGTGACATTTGCTTTTAACCGTGCGCAATTTGATTCCACGCAACTATATAGTGTGTCGTCTTACGTTCAGACAAATAGACAATACAAAGAGCTGAAAGGATAAACCCGTCCACGAGAACTCAATATGCTGCCTTCATTTAGTTTCACTCCAGAGCAAGTGGCCTGCGTTTGTGAGGTACTCCAACAAAGTGGAGACATTGAACGTTTAGGAAGGTTTTTATGGTCGCTCCCAGAAAGCGAAACGATCCAGAAAAACGAGAGCGTGCTAAAGGCCAAAGCTATTGTGGCTTTCCATCAAGGAAACTTCCAGGAGCTGTATCGCATTCTAGAGAACAACAACTTTTCTTCAAACTCGCACCCAAAACTGCAGTCGCTTTGGTTAAAAGCACATTACATAGAAGCGGAAAAACTGAGAGGCCGACCGCTTGGAGCAGTTGGGAAATACCGCGTCCGCCGCAAGTTCCCTTTGCCAAGAACAATCTGGGACGGAGAAGAAACAAGTTATTGTTTCAAAGAGAAGTCGCGCAGCATTCTAAGAGAATGGTATTCCCATAACCCATATCCCTCCCCTCGCGAGAAACGAGAGCTGGCCGAGGCCACAGGTTTAACTACAACTCAGGTCAGCAATTGGTTTAAAAATCGCAGGCAACGGGATCGCGCTGCAGAAGCCAAAATAAGGTAAGGAAAGAAACGGATCATTATTTTTTGCCTTTTATCGGGAATGACATCCACCTTCATTTACCAGTGCAGTTCCGATGATGACAGTAAGTTGCCGGACTCTATATCATCTAAATATTTTTCATCCCATGATAATGTAAACTTTAAACGCCACTAACTTTAGTAAATTTGTTTTACAATCTCACAATGTATTGAAATACTCGAAAGACGGAAGTTGATTTAGCAACTTAAACTAGTTGTTCATATCATTCAAATTTATTCATTTGCAAAAAAACACACCGTTAGTTCTTTTTTTCCCGTTAGCTTTGTGCTCTTATCAAATTTTCTTTTATTCAAGGGCTTTTTCCCTCTGCTGTTTCAAAATCGTAAAGTTAGCACAAGAAGAGATAGCTAAATATGACGGTCATCCTATGTTTTTGTTTCTGGGCCATGAATGACACTAATGTGAAATGGAATGAAATTTACGGGGAACTTCCAATTTCAAGATATATATGGTGCAATTTAATGACTTACAATTATGGGGTGTATATTTTGTTGCAAAACTATACTTGATATGCTAGTGCGTGATATGGTATCGCTTTTACCCGCACGAACGAAAAATATTTCTTCGCCTGATATCCATTCCAATCGTGACCGATTGTTTATGGAATGTCTGTTCTTTCTTTGATCTCCGCTCAGGGAATCAACGAATCCGGACATGCGAAATGCCAAAATTATGACGCCAGATAAAGGACAGACAATCTTACAAGAAATGAAGAAGCCATGCTTCCCTCATGATTTTACGAGTTGTTTGACAGACCCTTCTGGTGTTCCTGTAAAGTTGGAAGTTGAAGATCCAACCATGCTGGGAGTACATGGAGACGCGGTTGCGCCAGTCACCACAGAATTTACCCACGGACTTACAGAAAGCCATATGCTTACGACTCTTACGAATTCGCTAGTAGGTCTTTAAAATTAATTTTCCATTATTTGAAAGCAAGTTCACGGACCCATACGTTTGTATATTAAGCCTTTAATAGACTAAATACTGCAAAAGACGGTACAAGGAAGACTAAACGTTTTCTTTGTTCATGGTGTTTTTTGAAATGGCGTCGTTGTATTGCGCCTTAAGTCATGTGCTTTGTAAACTATCAGCTTATTGTAAAAAGTATTGATTAAGGGTTTGTTGTAGAATAGAACTAAAGGTAATTCACCTTTGAATTCAAGTAGATATTTAGAAAACGTAAAGTAGTATTCTTACTTTTCCGAACGATTTTCACCGTAAGGTAATATTGACATGAATTTTTCAAATCGTTTGATTATTTCATTCGTGCATCTCAAACGAGAATGAGTTGTATATGCTTTTGTTTCAGTGCATACTATAATCCAAAAAGAAAACGCCATTCAACAGTATATACAATAAAACGTCGTATATGCAAGGGTCATGTTAAGATGAGCGTGCAAATGTTTTCTTTCGGGGTGTCGCATTCTCAAGCCATCAACTTTTTTGTATACTTTCGAAAACCTAAACCTACAAACTGTATATTTTACGTGCCCTCAGCTAAGCTTTCTTAACACTGCGAAAACAACTGTATACTTTAATTGATAACTGAATCTCGCGGACAGTTAGGTAAAGGAAGTCAGTGAAATGTTGTAGTTACATAGAGATTAACGCTATCTTTTTGCATCGTTGCTTGCCGGAGTATAGTGTCACCAATTGTTAACCGCCATCAGCGGTTTCTCGTTTTACATGCGGGTTACTTCTCAGATAACTGTATATCAACCAAGGAAATTAAAACCGTCAAATGAAACCCACAATTTATTCAAGTACGCTGTATTCATTTTCCACTTAACTAACTGTTTATGGGGGTTTGTTGAGACGAGTAAGCAAAATTCGAATGTAACTGGAGAAGAAGCGCGCGCTCTATAACATTTTAAGTTACCACATGCAATGGCAGGGTAATTTTTATTATTCATAAGAGAGACTCGAATATTTAAACTAATCATTTTCCCATTTCGCATTGGAATCAACAAGGGTTTTTTTCTTTCTATATGTACATACATTGGGATGCGACTTTCGCTGCCTTAGTTTCAAATTTATTTTTACGCAATGGACGCCAACCAAATTCAATGACAACACAGCCGTCCTGCTTTTGGACAGGTGAAGTTTTGTGGACAAGGAAAAAGTGCAAGACAAAGAAAACCACTCGAGGATTCCTTGCTAGGACCGTTGTATAAAACAAAGCAATCAAGTGGTGTAGTTTGAACTCTGCGTATACATTATATGTACACAATGTACTGTACTGTGTTTGGACATGTAGCAAGAAGAAGAAAAGATAGCGTTTCGTGATCGGGCGGGGTGTTTTCCTGGTGTGTTGAAGGGCTATCAGACTGTGCTATCTCTTCTGTTGACAGCCAGTGGCACCAAGCCAGACACCTCGCGGTCGGGGCTCTTGGGAAAATCAACCTGATATCCACACTTTGAAACTCGCTCCGTCTTTCCAGCGCTATTTACCTAAAACATTTTCACACAAAAGTTCAATAGCTTGGTTGTATCGACAGGCTTTGTTTAATGGTCATGTCTTTTTAAATAAAGCAATTAAGTTACAAAAGATGCATTGTTCAGATTGAATAGCATTTATCAGTAAAGCACATGTCAAAACACATGTTATTAACAGTGACTATTTTAAGTTAGGTGCACGCGACAGAGATTGGATGAATTTAAAAGCATCATGCTTACACAGTTGGCCCTTTTGTGAGTTTAAGTCTTAAATTTTATCAAATGTCTGACTCTCCTGAAAGCTGTGATTTGTAAAGGAAAGATTGATTCTCTAGAAGCAAAATGACGCAACAAAGATAAAAAAATCCTCGAAGAGCTTCCAACAGAAAGGCGCCTCAATTCACGCCTGGCATTTGAAAAAGGGGCATAACATTACAACTCGAACACGCATTAGGAAATTTTCATCTTAATCAGTGGCATTCACGTTGCTATATAATGAGCGCAAAGTTTTGACATCTCGCCCCGATTTTCATTTCTTACAGTTGAGTGCGGCGAGTAATATAAATCTTTTAACCAACCGTATTTTTGTGTATCTTCTAAACGGTAATAGCGGAAACCTTAGAAGGCCTTTTGATAAATTTTGTAACCTGAGTATCCCTTCATTATGCTTGAGCGCAAACAAATGGCCTTAAGTGATAAGAAGCTCTCTTGTCCGAGGTCAGTTGACATGTTATGACGGCTTCGACACCGTCGAATTTATTCGTTCGGCGCCAGTCAGTTTCGATTCGCAGCGAAGACAACTCTTGTTTCTAATTTGTTCTTTTTGTACGTTTTAAGTGCAATAAACGACTCAAAATTCGTTTTTAAAGTCCATACATTTTTTAAAAAGCTTAAACTAAAGAATGCAGTAATGTTATGCGAGAAGTCATTTAATGTATTGCTCAAAGAACACCGCATTTATGTTTGAGATCTTATTGCCATTAAAACTATTAAAGATAAAGTCTCCCTCTTAAAGTCCACTGACAAGAGAAGCAACTTATTTGAATTTAAATCATTCAAATCGGTTACATGGTTGTTATCAGCGTTCAAGATAAACATTGAGACACGAAGCTTGATCTGCCGAGACACTGTCAAAACATTTTCAATCTTAATAACACATTTTAAGCTTCACGCGAAATTCCATAAGAAAAATTGCTGTGGATTTTGAATACTTTTTGGACAAACTGCCAAAAATGGAGAATTAAATTTGGATGAATTTCTATAATTAGAAACAAGTTAATGACAGAGTTAAAAATGAAATAATCCAAGGAACGTCGCTTTAACTTATGTTTATAATGATTTGAGCCGACTTTCCTCGTTAGTAAAGATTTTAGAAAAAAACATATTTGTTGCTAGGTTACAAACATTTAACAGCAACAATAGGTTTTAATGCTTGTTTCTGTTCTTTTGTCTTTCATTTCTTGAATCTAAATCTTTACATTAAAGTCAGCCGCAACGCGTTTAAGTAACACACTTTTTTCTATGCTTTATAATACAGAATTTGTGATACACCCGACGACTCAGTGACAGGCCCAAACCCACACAGCTCTGTATATAGTTCCGTCCGCAAACGCTTTTCTTTTACAAGACGCAGATCTCGACCCGCTTAAAAGACTAATTAAAATCAGTTATGAAATGCAATTTTATTCATACTTTAACTGTACTTTTCTGTTTAGTCGTTCCTCAATCTTCCAATATCAGTTATGATCAAATATATACATTCTCTTCAAGTCATTAATGACTCAAGGTTTTTGATTGGCTCGGACTGTAAAAAGCTTGTTGAATGAAAAGGAATAACCGAAATATTTTATAACCACTGACTATAAGCGATTTTAAATAAACTAAGAATGTTCTAACTCTTGAACCAGTGTTTGAATCCCCACAAAGTGACCATTGGTTTTCTTTCTCTTTACTAGTACATTCAGAAAATGTTTATTTTTTTAAACAAATTCTGAAGTTGTCAAATTTTAAGAAATTTTGTGACTTGCAGGAAAAGGTTAGGAATGTGGGTTGTGCTCTCAAAACTTTGTTACAAATGTACATTTCTTTGTCAATTGTTGGGGTTACAGTTACACACCGGATGATCTCTTCAGGACAGCGTCACTTGCCTAGCCTCTTCCTTTTAAGTTATGTCGTCTGAAATCAGTTCCCTTCAGTTTCAGCCGTCCTACGAGTTTACTGCACTGCTTTGTCGTCAAATCAGTTTACCTTCGCAAGTTTTGAACAATCAATGAAACTAAGTTGCGTGCACAAATATTTGAACTCGCTTGTGTTTAGTTTTTTATTGCAGTTGCAATGAATTGTTTCTACTCGAACTTCCTACGAAGTTCCTTCAAAACAAACTTTTAAGTTTCTTTAGACCTGCCTCAGGGGCTGAAAAAACAAACACACAGTGTACTGGCATGTAATTATAACTCAAAAAACCTGCATATCTCTTATTTTTTACTTTATTAAATGTAAGTGTATGGCAACTTATTTTTATTGTTGGGTTTCCCTTCTTTATAATCAATTCTACGACAATAATATAAAATCTATTCAAAACTGAATCTCATTCTTGTGACTTCTGTTTATGATAATATATCGTTGCTATGTATCGTTGCGAGACTCATCAAGGAAACCTACCACAAAGTTTAAATAAAGAAATCTAGAAAAAGGCGACCAAACAAACCCAACTCACATTCTCTCTCAAATCTAAACAGGAAAGTCTCATAGAAAGCAAAAATGTAAACATTCGATTGTGTTAATTTTGCGGGGTCCTTATGTTTTAATCCATCTAATCTTTGGGACATTACAAACTTGTAAGCTTTTCTATCAATACTTACGGGTAATAATACCTTCGTGCCACTCATAAGAGATCTTCTCGTTTGTACTGTTCATTAACAAAGTATTTAGTGAATAACTAAGACGCCAAGCGTCATGTATGACTGAACTTCGCCGTGCCAAGTTCAATTAATTGTTGCCAATTTTAGCAACGAATACAAGCGATTGTGCCTACTTTATGAGACCCATGTAAATGCTTGAATAAAGAGTTGCATTTTGATGGCAGCATATACAGGCGATTTTAATATAATTTGTGCTAGGGTCAATATCTAGCAATATCGTGTTGCTATATTGATGATCTAGCTCGAGGGAGCTTATATAAATAGCCAGTGTAAAGGATGGATTCACGAATTACACCAATTTCTCTAAAGGCCGTAACCTCTTTATAACGACTTCCTGATAAAGTTATCATTCGGAAATATTAATTTCTTCTGCCAGAATCCAGTTATGGTGGAATATTGTTACATTTTCTCAATGCACTTTATAATGGTAATAATAATAGTGGAGGTAATGATAGCTGGAGCTACAAATAACTCTCTGTTTGCTTAGTAAATACTTGGTGAATACTTTAAGAACTTTTTAGACCTAATAAAGGTGCAATCCGCCTTTATGGCGTCATCAAAAAATGTAATTCGCGAGAGTTTGTTCATTTTTGTTTGTATAAGAAGATCAGGGAGAGAGTTAAACTGCTACTGGATATATTTAAATCCAAGCCCAAAGCCTTTGTGATATATTCGCGTGCCTTGCTAATTGAATCGAAAAAGTCACTTTACCGCCTACACTAAGGCACTCAACAGTGAGTGATTAAAAAAACAAAAATAATGAAAAAATATTTAGAACCTTTATAAAGCTTTCAGATTTGGAAAACGCTAATACGTGTTGAAATAAACAGTTTAGAAAGTGTCACTTGAGCTTGCTAATAGCATGCATAACCCGATTTAGTCACATTCAAATGATTCGTTATCATTCTGACGCAAAGTTTCGCAACCACAAAGAAATTTAGGGCGAATAGCATTGAATCCATTGAGATATCGTCATCACGTTTGCAAACTTGGAGCAACTCCAATTCCTCAGTATATGATACGGCTGTTAGTTTTGATATGACAGTGTAGTTTTTCTATAAAAACTTTATTTCAAGTAGTCCATATCAAATCAGTCATTTTCGTGCAGAACAATTTTTAGCTGTTTTTATTCAAATTGCATGCATTTTGAGGATTAACTTAGTCTGTATCAATTTACTTAAGAAGGGTGTTTTTTGTATAAGCACCCGCGTCATAGGGAAAAGTTTGAAATAGACTCGGAATTCATCAAGTGAATTTTTATCAAAAATAGAATCTTTGTTATTCTTGTCACTCGACCTGAAATTGAAACGGTTTTCCGAATCACATAAAATGGCATTTTTATTTAAAATTAGCTTTACAAAACTGGAGTTGAAGAGAATACCAATAATGACATAATTCAAAAATGGGTCTATAATTTGGTTTCCTGAATTTTTAACATTTGTCTCGCATTTCCAATTTTTTTATCAAGTATGGTTTTTAATGTTTAGTTATCACATTGATGCAAAAACTCTTGGCATGTAATTTATGATGATTATGGCATACTGTAGCAAGCTTGCTTCGGGGTATCTTTGTTTTTATTTGTCACGTTTTGTTTACGTTGTCAATTGACGTTTTAACACTACACGCTATTTTTTTTATAAAAACGGTAAATTTTTCCAAGGCTCATTCTTAATTTTTTGGCGACTTCAGCCTCGATTTGTTCTTAAATTGTTGTTATTTCTGTGAGCGGTTTTTAGTGAAGAAAAAACAAAATAAAATAAGGTATTGGAATATGAAACCCCTTGTGCCACACATGTGTTGTACGTCTGAATTTAGAAGCGAACTACCTTCATTGTTTGTTGAGCAGTCTTTACAGTGAATCTTTTTACGTTTTATGCTGAGGACCGAGGACCGACTTGAATTTGCAATGTGGTTTACAATATTTCAGGTAGTTCGATGCTTCTCATTTCTTCCCAAAAACTTACTGTGACATAAACTGCACTTTTAAAAACTCAAACAAGTTTAAGTTTTAGTTTAAGAGCGGAAAAAATATAGAATTGCCGAGGACCGACTTGAATTGGCAATGTGGTTCACAATTTTTCAGATAGTTCGATGCTTCACATTTCTTCCCAAAAACTTGCTGTGGCATAAACTGCACTTTTTTGAATACGTAACACAATTTCCCGTGCCGGTAGCCAAACAAGATATTATAACAAATCAGTTCACATTTATAAAAAAGGAATCTTATGAAAACTTCTCTGCCGTTCATTTCAAGATGACTAATTTAATCGAAAACCTGAAAAATTGGTTCGCGTTGTTAGCTTAACCCAGTTTCAGATAAACTAAGAATGTTTCAACTTTTGAATCCTATAAAGTGACCATTTATTTTGCCGGTTTGACTTAAAGAAATGATGGTGTTGTTCATTCTAACTTTTGAACCAGTTGATGAAACCCTATAAAGTGACCATTCATTTTGTTTGTCTTGAAGA
>JAODFW021557760.1:0-13675 GCA_027575235.2 Palythoa mutuki
GATCTGTGAATAGTGGCTTTGCATCTCCGTGAATATTCTGCCACTATTCACCTCGACTTCTGAGAATAATTGTTAATTATCCATCCATTAATTTTTTTTATCAGCAACAAGTTAAACATGGCAAGATCAAAACATTTCACAAAAAAATTAAAACAAACTTAATCTAAAACTTTGCAAACAAATCCACTTTCATTTTTTAAAAATAAAGTGGTGGTCCTACGTTGTAAAACTTTCTTCCCACTCAACTCCGACCGCAAAAAATGAATAAACAAAAAATAAAATAAAATATTTCGAAAACTCTATCTTGTTGTATGTGTTGTGCTCGAAGAGTTTTACTCAAATTTGAGCCAAATAAAGTAGTGTAGGTACTAGTGTTCAGTTTATTCGCGGTAAATGTAGCGGTCTGGTGATGAGGAGGAAAAATAAAAACTTAGGCGCTATGTTCGAAGTTAACAACCGGGAAAAGAGCAAAATATGAACATTGAGGGGGGTGGGGAAGTTGCTTTCCTTTTCCCTTCGCCAACCAGTTATTTTTCGCTCCCCAGTCTTTTCTATCAAGCTCGTCCAAAATGGCGCCCTGACTAACTTACCTGTGTAAAACAAAGGTGCATAACATTAGCATTTAAACGGTTGACAATATTCCTAAACTCCTTCCTGTTGAGTTCATGGTGACATATTTCACTAAAAGATAAATTACAGTAAAACTTAGGCTAAGCTAAATCTCTTACATCGATTTACAATAACACGCGCAGTCTTGCAGTTTATTTTCAACGTCACGACTAATAACTATAATAATAATAATAACAATAATAATAATAATAATAATAATAATAATAATAATAATAATAATAATAATAATAATAATATAGGAAAGGAAAGGAAAGGAAACGAAACAATCATTATGGACACAGCTGTTCCCGGGGATAGTAACGTGCTGCAGAAAGTAACTAAAAAGTATGAAAAGTACCAAGACCTGGCAAGGGAGATTAAAAGGATCTGGAAATCAAGGACAAAAGTGCTGCTAGTGGTTGTAGGCACATGAGGTCTCGGGATGAGACTTAACTGGATATTTCCTCCCACGGAAAATCCCTGTGTTAAATTCTACATAATAACAAGAAGAAGATGATGAAGAAGAAGAAGAAGAAGAAGAAGAAGAAGAAGAAGAAGAAGAACAACAACAACAACAACAATATATGCTCTATCCACTGTAATCAGAGACTTGTATGTGCAGCCGAGACACTTGTTATGTTCTTGTAAATTAGTCTATTTCCGCTGGACGTACGTCTCGCACCAGCTCGCTCTATATGTCCGATAGTCATATATTGTTGTATGATTCTATTCCTCAAAATGCTGAACAATATCATTATGCTAAACGGTATACACTGGGTCTCTCCACAGTTCAACTCTACCAACGGAGACTACACATCCAAATGTCTCATTTGAGTCACAAAGATACGGCTTATTGGCTATGAAAGACGATGTTACATGCGAAAATGTAAAACTAAACAAGGCTAACCTACCTATAACTCAGTTTCTTTGGGAGGTTGACATCGAGATAAAAGATAAGGAGTTCGACTAGTTGTGCTGTGTGGGTAAGAGACGCTGTGATGCTGAACGCGGGATTTCGAGTACCAAGCTCCTCGTCTAGTCAAGCAAGAGTAAAATAGCCTGAATAATCCATATCATTTTTATGAGAGTCCAACTCGTTTTATATATGATATGACGTTATCCTATGATAATTAATTCCGTCTTATTAACCCACCTCGTGTTCATGAAAACCCACCTTCAAAAAGAGGTTAATTCTATACCTACTATACTACGACAGTGTTCAACCTCACTTTACAGTGTTCAACCTCACTTCAGTGTTTAACCTAACTTCAAAGTTGGAACTCACTTCATAGTTATTTCGAGTCCTTCCAAATTTCTACTTATACTGTGTTTCTATGACTCTATAGGAACACGGAAAAAACGCTCTATACTTCCTTTATAAAATGTACCACACAGAGAAACTAAGACCGACTTGCATAATATGGACATTGGACTATGTTGACATAGGGTTTTAGAAACATGGCTTTCAACCAACCATTGCATGCGTTATTCTATAAAAAATGGTTGCAAACATGCTAATGGTCAAAAGGAATCATCATTACAAAAATGACTTTTATTCTCAATTTCACTATTTACAATTATCATAGCTTTTACCTGGGCCTTCTGATCCATTGCGATGAAATTCCTTTACTGATGAGAAAAAAAAATATTGAATTTCAGTAAAATCATACACGATCAATGTAGACTATTGTGTTAAAAATTTTAAAAACTGTCTTCTCTATTGTGATTACATATTAAAAATGAATGCACAATGAACACTGTCACCTTCTTCTATCAGAGGAAGCTGGAAAACAACTAATTCGTTTTGTAGTTTCAGTTTGTTGTTAATGGCAACATGGGCAAACACTATCCGAATGTCTTATCCTCTGGTTAAGTGCTGAGAGTGTAAAAAAAGCAATCAATGTAAAACTATCTAGCTAGCATAAACTAGTACCTAGCAATCTACTAAATTGTAATTGTTGATCACAAATCCGGTATTCTGATTGTCTACTTCATTACGATCTAGTTTGTGGCAGCGAAAACAATATGGTGGATCAAGTTACTCAACCCCGCTTTGTAGTGGTCAGTTTTAAGGATTTTATTGAGAATTCATTTGACATTTCTGTCCGAGAAAAATTAAATGCAACAAAACATGGAATGAAGTTACTTAATGGTAGGAATATGTTAACATAAACTTAGTGGAAAACAATGAAAATTTTAATTCATTGCATCAAAGCAGTATTCTTTCAATTTACTACTTAACAATGAATTATGAAAGTGTGTTAATCTGCAGAATAGTTCAAAGACAACAAAAATCATAATTCCGATAGAAGATATGCCGCAAGAGGTTCTAAATGAGTGTCTTCAAGTTTTCTATATTGCCGCCTGACAAAGATGTAAAAAGATTAAATTCTCCTTTTACCCACTCAATTCTGGTAGCCAATGACCGGCGTAACAGCGGAATTGATCCCCCGATAGCGGACTCGTTCCCTAATAATGCTCAAGATTCTCGCGGAATTGGTCTCCCCTCCAAAAATATAATTTCTTCCTAAAGTTTTGAACACTTTAATTTTCTACATTGTAATCCTTGTGAAAATCACTGATGCTCGACGTCAAAACCAAGACATTAAAGTATTACACATGCTCACAGTTCAAGCAATTGTGATTAACTTGTTGCTGGACATACTCTGGTTTGATTTTTAAATCATTCATGTCCTGAATCATAGTCCATTCAGCCGCAAGGTTTAATTGTTAATTATTACCTATTTCAATCTTACCCCAGTCAGTGTACATTGAGTAGTCTCCATTACTTGGCAAACAAGCATCTATGATGCTGTACTCAAGGACAATCTCTTCCTCTTCAGAGACCCACTGCCCCTCTATGTATGAAGTCCTTGTAGCGTCAGCCAGGGCGGACTCAAAACTCTCCACATTTTGCTTACTGTCTGTGTCACATTCAATATCTGTTACAAATTAGTGTGGAAAAAAAATTATATTGCTAAAAAATATCCCAGTGCGACATACAGCAGTTCTTCATTTATCCAAATGCCTTGTACATAG
This sequence comes from Palythoa mutuki, assembly GCA_027575235.2. Classification (NCBI taxonomy): domain Eukaryota; kingdom Metazoa; phylum Cnidaria; class Anthozoa; order Zoantharia; family Sphenopidae; genus Palythoa; species Palythoa mutuki. The sequence goes on from JAODFW021557760.1 coordinate 3,649, forward strand.
CGATTTGAAAAACGGTTTGGGTCAACCTAAATACAGGATAATTAAATTATCTTCAAACTTTAATTTATGGTTGCCACACAAAATGCTTGGTATATAAATTATTATTGGTTTGTTACATAAGTCTGTATAATCGGTGTGTGCGGATGCGAAAACATTTCTGAACAATGATCCACATTCATAACCCATCAATTCATGGAGATATGAAGATGATGTGTGGTTTTATTGCTGAATTGATGTTATTAACTGAACTAAAGTGTGAGCATAATGATTGTAGGATATGGCTGATAAAGACAAACTCACAAGTTCAGCGCATGCGTGCCAACCATAACTTGCAGCCACTATATTGGGCACTATGGACACACATATATATATATATATATATACTTATATCTACCCTTTAATAAAGTGAGCCTTCACGTTTTAGCAGCCATCGACAGCTGTTTCGGCCTTATTATGCCTTCCCAGCAAGGCACAGCTTACAAACAAGCTCAATTTCACAAGGAGAACATAAAGTAAAGCACGACGCTTGTGGGGTGTGGATGCGAAAGACAAACTCACAAGTTCAGCACATGCGTGCCAATTGCTATTTGTAGCCAAAACAGGTTGTTACAAAAATTGCAGTGCTTTCCCCCTGTTTTGTTTATATTATTAGAAAGCTCGACACTGTGCTACATAATTCTAGAGAATATACTCTAGTTTACAAGCAGAACTCCGTAGAACATTCCAGAGCACAATACAGAACCGTCTAGAATAATATAGAACGTTTTAGAACATTTTTTGTTTACATTTAGAACATTCAAGAACTTTCTATAGAATATTCGAGAAGAATTAGAATGCTTATTCTAGAACATTTGATCCCGGAACATTCTGGAACATTTTATTGTTTACAGTAAGGATTAAAATAAGTATGAGGTAATGTTTTTGAATAATTAGACTTCCAGCACTTTCTAGAATATCGTTTAAAAAATGTATATAAGCTCACGCGACTTCAGAAACAGAGAGTTGTTGTCGTTGTTGTAAGAAGAGAATTCAAGAAGAGCTGAAGTGAAGAAGCTAGCGAAGTGAACTTGTAAAGTATTCAAGAGCGAGAAGGCTGTTTAAGCGAGTTATTGTCAAGTCTTTTGGTTGAATCACGAGTTATCGGGATCCGTGAAGTCAACCGTCTCTGAAGATTAAACTCTTTGTTGTTGTCACTGGCAGTCCTGCGTTCAGTCAAGCGTTCAAACAACTAGCTCCTCTTGCAACTCGTAACATACTACTTCTTTTGTAATTTCATTCTTCACGTAAACCCTACATTTTTTATACTTAGCTGAAAGGAACCATGCAAGCATGATTTATTTTCTGTCACTGCCTGTTGGAGCATGAACAATAGAGATTGGGTCTTTGCAAAGAAATCGGATTTTTTACCAACTTCCCCTAATAGGACTTTCGATTCATTAATGATATGTTCTTTCTTGGTCAAAAACCGCGGAAAAACCCTCTGTTCCAATTAGTGAAAGTAAAAATCATAATTGACTGGACTACAAATGACAAGAACTGTTTAATAATATTTCTTATGTTGCCTCATTACCATAATCCTGACAGTATCATTTATTCTTTTGCAGATTATCCAAGACGGTACATTCACGATGTTGGTCCAATGGTAACAGCAAAGAGAACTCACCATCCATATTTTAACTTCACTCTACAAACATCACCGAAAAGAGTGAAGCAGGTGGTCTCATTCGATTAATCCCAGCACAGTTCTTTTGTCCATCACCAACAAGCAAGAACGCCTGTCAATTTGATAAATACAACAAAAAATGAAGCTGGGGAGTCGCTCTTTAATCAGCAGTTGCTAGTTGTGGCTGCAGCCAATTCTGACATCAGTTTTCAATACGACCCCACACTGAACTATCACCGTTCAAGATTAACATGTCACCAGCAATAGAAGTCGTCCTGAAAGACCTACACACCCTACGCGTGAATCAGCACATCAACGTTACTGGTACAGTGACAACAGGTCCTCAGCAACCTAAACACGTCCATATTGCCAGGCAAAATCGCGATGCTAAAGTCAATAAAGACTACATAATAGAGGATGAGACTGGCCATGCTGCATTACACATGTGGGATTAATTTACTGAAGAGATCGTTTCTGGAAAAACATACAAGCTTAACGGGTTGTCAATCAAAACATTCCAAAGAAGTTTTCTCGGCACAACACCAGATACTACACTTACAGAAGTGAGCCAAACAACCACCAAACCATTAGTTGGACCAGATATTTTAAAAAAACCCTACCAAAGTCGTACAGAACGCAAAGATAAAGTTGGTCAACAAACTGGATATTTTCCATTCATGCCAAGTGTGCAAACGTGAATTTTATTGCATAGGATCTGATAACCAAGTCAAATGTCCAACCCCTTTAGGGTGTGGGACAACACAGCTCAAGGAAGACTGCCCGAATAAGGCTTCCGTGCATATTTGTGTCGCAACAGATGATAAGCAGGAAATATGGTTAAAGATCTTAACAGATGTTCTTGAAAAACTACTCAATGTTAAACATCTCACTATGAACAACTCCTCAATGGAAATAGAGGGTGCTTTGCCGACGTTCAGGAACATTACAGTCAAATTTGATTGCCAAACAAACACCTTGCTTGAGCTTACTATGCCTTGACTTTCAGTCACACGCCATATGGATGGACAATAACATCTTGATGCAACATTCGGAAACAAGGTTACTCCTTTAAAGACGCGGGTTGACACAGTGCAACCAACTGAACTATCATACGACACTTTGAGGATTAGTTTTGCATGAACAGTTTTTTCTACCTGCTTTAATATTTCAAATGGTCTTCTAATCCTCTTACCCTTGACAAGCAGGACATGTCATATTCATGCACTATTTGCATCTAATCGTTATATTGACATTTGTAATTAGAACTAGAAAACTTGCTCTCCAAGTCTCAATAACATTTGTGTCTAGCAGAAAAATGTAACTTGTTTTCATTGCAACTTATGCCCCTTTCAACACTTCTGCACCCTGACTGTCTTGCTCTCAGGATCTCCACACCCTTTTTAGTACGTACGTTGACATGAGATCATTCCACTTTTTTTCCGATATTTCTGTTTAATCACACATTTTACTGAGAACTGCACAAGTAAGCGTTTTACGTTGTAGACTCCTTTAGAATAAGTTGCTTGGAGCTTCGCAATACTTTCACTGTTGAAAAGTGTTTTGACGTCAAATCAACTATGTTATCAAGCATCACAATTTTCAGTCATCATGAAGATAAATCCCCTTTGCAATGTCTGACATTAATTCACAATGTTATGTTAGTCACTTGCCAGCATTATGTTTTGACGTCACTTCGTTGCTTTGTTGCTATTTAGAATGTTTACTAACAAACATTTGTTGAGTTACAGATTGATTTATTCAATAATTGTTTATCAATGCTAGTCCAAGCACAAAAGAGCTTAACAGCATGGGCCATACCATTTTTTATTCGTACATCCCCTATCGAGGAACCTACGCTTTTCGTGTCAAAATTTCCTCAGCGTATGTTATTTATGGCCTGGAAATTCCTCTGGGGTAGGGGGTCTTATGGCAAAAGCAGAACTTCCGTAGACTGCTTTAATTAACATCTGTTTTATTTCTGTCATTAAGAATCTCAATGTGTGCTGCACGCTGTTTGACTTGTACATGCGTCCCACCGAAGTTGAAACTGGTTTTAAAATATTCTATCAATAAAACTATTATTATAAAATGTAAACACCCGCAAAGTTGTACTCGAATTCAAACTGTCATTCATTTGCATCGCCCTCCGAGTCATTTGCATCGCCCTCTTCCGTACCACTTTCTTCGTGACTGGTTTGCGGGGTTTGTGAGGAACGGTCCTCACAAAAGCTTCTGATTTTGTGATTTTACACTGCATACTAGCTAGTTTCTCATCTACTGTCGGATGAAGTCAAACATGGAAAAAACCATTTTTTCTTAGGAAAAGAAAAGCATTGTAATGAGATTTTGAATTCAAATTTGAGAGGACAGAGAGGTCTGCTTCTTTGTCATTTGAGATTCATTGATTTTTACGTCCTCGATATTTTTCTCAGTGCCAACGATATTGCATTTTGCTTTGCGAATCTCCTCGTTGTTTCCGCACAAGGCTAGTATAAGATCAACCACTCTCCTTTTCTGCCCAGCCTGTTTTCTTGATTTATTCTTGTAAGAGTTGTCAGCCGCTCTTCTTCGTTTTCTTGAAGTCTCGACTTTTGAAGCTTTGAATTTATATTTTTTAGCAATAACTTCATGTGTTGCAGTTACTTCTGCCTTCACTTCTTCAAGGCTGCTTTTCATTTCTTCAACTTCCTCTTTGAGCTTGTAATGATATTGATTCTGTTCTGTCGCCCAAGGCAGTAGATGTGTGGAGTTTCGAGGCTGAAAAAGATCACAATTTAGGTCATGGTTTGTGTCTAGTATATTTGCGCATTTTACGATCCATGAATCAATTTCTTTTACAGCAGACTGGCACGATGTAACATCTTGCGGTTTTGTTATTTCCGGTACATTTCGTAACTTTGCAATGTAGTTGTTATCGTCTGTTCGTTTAATAATTCTATCAACAGCCAATTTAATTGAATCCACTTTCTGTTTGGTTTCCCACCGTACCTTTCGCTCTTTTAACCAATAGCCCTCAAACCTTGTGCCAAGATGAGGATTTGCAGCCTTGTAGATGTCTGGTAGAATAGTGTTGAAATATTTTGTTCGTTCATGGCGTGCGTGAGGGATTAAATATTTGTCCCAAGCAGGAAGGTCGAGAGTTTTGGAACCAGGGGATGGTAACTTGACAGTCATCCCTGCTGCTGTGAAGCTTAAAACTTGCTGGCGTTTTCCCTTTGATTCATTTAATAATAGGGGCTTGCTTTGATCATTGTTCTGCTTCTTATTAAAGTGAAGAAACAGTTTGCGACGATGGCCAGGTAAAGTAATTCCCACATGTTTGAGAAGCTCATCTTCTGTCATCGATTGAGCTGTCTCCAAGTCCTCATATCCCGCATTTTTAAAAGCCTCGTAGTACTCAGATAACTTCAAAGAACGGAGAAAAGAAAGCAGTGAACAATCATCGCTTTCCTCCATGGCAAAATAGATAAAACAATTTTTAAATATAACGTTGCTGCAACAGTGAAATGCTGTCGGAACGGAAACAACATGGACTCATACGTCAGCTCTGATTGGCTTAAAATTGGCGGACGTGACATTTGTTTACTTTGGCGCGGAATTTTAGCACCTTTTTTTGGAAAGCTCCACAGACAGGAGAAATCTACGACTTCATTCTTCATACAATCGCAAGAATATTTTTAAAATTCTTAAAATGTGGTACAAGCCTTCTTCTAGCCGATTAATCTTCACAGCAACTACTGCTCTAAAACCTACGTGGACACGCTGCCTTTTGCTGCGGCAGACTGAAACATCTCATTCAGGACAGAACAACAATTTCAAGTCAAACGGAGAAAATACTCCCGGAGTTTCATTGCTAACTGCAAAGGTCAGTGTGTTAATAACAGCATTTGTTGCCGGTGTTTCTTTCAATCGTATGGATACTGCTTCTTGCGGTAATGATGATACAGTAGAAAGTGATAGATTGCCATCTCGAAGCGAGATAAGAGAGAAATCTGTTATATTCAACCGCATCTCGGACTCGAGCTACATTCGCCGGTCTCTACAGGACATGAGCATTGCAGAGAATTTGCAGCACCTTGCAAACAAAGTGTGGTCACTTGAAAATACGAAAAGCTCCTCAGCCACAGCACAGATAAAAATCGGAAAATATCGAGGACTTTTAGAAGTATTCAAGAGTCTAATTGCTGCAGAACAGCCTTTATCATTCAGTGAAGCCTTCGAAATTTATGATGGCTACCAACCCTTTTCCCGCCAAATGTCTACTGGAAGAGTCGAATTTCGAGATAATATATTGCATCCCGTTGATGGATTGCGAGTTTATGTGCTTTTTATTCCATCGTTCCAGCATTCAGTTTTCCTTCGACCAGGTACACCTGCAAACATTGAACCTTTGCTGCGAAGTTTATTTAATCAAGAGTTTGACAAAAGCGTCATTTATAGTAGTAAGTTTGAATTAAATGCCTCCAATACAGCTGAAATACTTCAAAGTATGGATAGTGAATGGGACAGGAAATGTGCCCGAGTGCTCTTGAGTGCTAACAGATCAAATGTGGAGTTAGAAACTCTTGGAATTGATGCGCATAGAACACGCTGTGCTGCTGAAGCAGTTAAGCGTGGGGTGCAAGAATCGCGAAATGCAATGAAAGCAGCCGATGACATGGTCAATCTGAGATTAAAAGCTAGACTCGAAACCTCGCGAGCTAAGATAAAATCAATAAAGGAATTGCGAGAAAAAAATGCAAAGAAGTGGTCCGAAATGCGCCTTGCAGATTTAGAGCAAATGATTTCAGATGAAGAGGAAAGGGTTAAAAATACTGACTTACTATTAAATGACACGAGTGGCCAGCGATACAAATTAATGTGCAAGAGAATGGCGCAGAATTTGATCGAAGACAACAGGATCAAACGAAGGCGACTCGGTGCCGGACCACCTGAAAAAATTGATGAAGAATGTGAACAATTTATTGCTAAGGCAATAGAGTCGAAAGCTACTTATCATGGTCGTCGCCATGACCCGATAATGTATACAAACAACCGAGTAAAACTGCCAGATCTCCGTGATATTGCAAACTTTAACTTAACTGCTCGAGGTAAGAAAACAATAAAATCTGCCATTACAGCCTGGAATCGTTCTGCTCCAAAAAATAAAAGAAGCCTTCAAAGCAAACAGCATCGAGGAAGCGGCTATTTCTGTACAAAAAAGCCTCCAAAGGCAGAAGATAAATTTAACGAAAACACGCACTACCAGCGTGCGCACGTCAAGGCCATACAACAATCATTTTTTGCTACTCAGGAAAACAACACTCAACCGTACTGTTTCATGAGGTCAATGGATGACAAGGCGTACTTACGTCCTGGAACTTCAGAGGGTTTCTCGAAGGTTCGTAACACTCGAATCATAACATTAACTGCTTCTGAGCGTGCCAGAAAGCTACCGAAGTATGACTGGCCGGAAAGCCTTGTGTACGTCACACCTTCTACGCACAGGGTTTTTACAAAAAAGCCAATTGCAATGAAAAACGAGAAACTGATCATGGATAATGATCGCCATTTTGTTGTAATACGCCCGAAGGCCTTGGTCGACTCATCAGGAACCACTTGGGCCAACGAAACTGAAAGGCTTCGCCTGGAGTTTCCAGATGACTTTGAAGTAGAGCCCAAAGTAGCGCATTGTCCTGAATACAGTAAAGGTTTCCGCACACTTTGCGCGGCAATAAGAGATGATGTGTACTTGTTTTATGACATGACTGTAGAAAGTGATATTCTCCGTGTTCAGAACGATGTATCTTGCAAATTCAATGCTTATGAAAAGGAAAGAATTGCTCATCTTGCTCGGCGACTCGAAAAAGCTACACTTGAATGGCAGATATCTGGTTTAACCCATGCTTCTGAATTTGAACAGGTCAAGGCAGACTATCTTATATCTCTATCGAGATCTTTGGCACAGGAATCTACGATTCAGCTGATCAATGCCCAGTCTGGCCTACCTTTGTGGCGCGCGTACGAGAAATTAATGCAAACTCACTGCCATAAAGTTCTTGATTTCATTGATAACTTGAATTTACCGCCAGTGCGACCAAAGTGGGCAGATCTTACAGATGCAGGCCCAGGTGTTGGGGTCTCTAACTTCGAAGTGCGTTTTCGTGATGCAGAGCTTGCTAGAGTGCATTTGAGCGATTATAGAATCAGAGTTCATCGGTCTCGGGGAGATAGCGGTCAAAATGAGGCCGAGCGTACCAATTCCGCAATTGGAGATAGCATCATCGATGGAGCTACAATTGACTGGAATTTTCACAAAAGGTTTGATGATATTTCTGATACAGAGCTTGAAGAATTCACTGTAGACCAATATGAAAGGTACGAGAAAATACGTATGGAAAAGAACGCTTGGCATGTAGCAGAAATTGTGCAAGAAAGAGTGGATGACTCACCAGTTCTTGGTACCTACTTGATCGGACTGTTAGCGGAAAAGAAAGATGAGCACAATTTCTTTTTCAACAAAAGTAATCTGAAGGACTATCAGTCTTCAACATCAATCTCTCAAAAGAAATTAGTCCCTGGATATGGCTATATAGATAAGATTGAAACCTTTTTTCACACCCATTATAAAATTGGTGAATTATTTATGGAGTTTTTGTTTAAGTCCTGTGCGCAAAACACTGGGAAAGAATGTAAATATTGCTCCTCTCGAAAGCAAATCACACCATTTCCAGTTTGCCGAATTCCTCAACCAATTCCAGACAAAAACAATCCACTTCACTATTTGAGCGTCTTTGAAACCCCAAGTGAAACTCCAGATGGAAAACCTCGCCCTCCTGATGACTGGCAGCCACGTGCTAACATTAAACAGTTATGGACTGAGGGGAAGCTCAAGAGTAAGGGAGACATTGACAGTTTCTCACAACATTTCGCGGTTGACCCTGCACTGACTCAAGACTATATTAATCACATTAGCGATTTGGAGAGAGTGTCTTCAATAAGAAAGAAAGAAAGAGAAGCTAAGAAAAAGCAGATAGATAGAAAGACAGTGCATGATTATGACTGGAAGTCATTGGCAGAGTCTCGTGGACTCGAAAAGCTACTCGTGAAAGAGCTCGACAAATACCTTAAGTACCATCACTTGGCCATTACCGGAAATAAACCAGTTAAAGTAGCAAGGATTGTCGCACATGTTCTTAAGCAAGACCTGGAGCAAGGTGAAGAAGATACTGATGAAGACAGCGATGAAAGTTCATCTGGCGAGGACGATGACTCTGATCGGGACGAGGAGGTTATTATTAACATAATTGAGAATGACAGTACCGATGAAGAATAATTGAGTTCTGGAGAGTCCGATTAGGGAGTTAGGTCAGTCAGTTTCAATATGTATATCTGTTTACAAACATTGAACGATTTGATTTTGCTTGAAAGTACATTTTGTAATAATCTCATCGTTTATTAAAATATGGAAAAAGGGCAAACAGTAAAAGAGATTCTTATTTTTGAGAACAGTATTAAGGACTTCATACTTAGGAAAATAATAGAGATTATATACGGGGGTCTGAAAAAAGCTACTGAACGTCAAGACGGGGTACGAAATTTTTTTAAGACAATTAAGACGGGGCTCAAAAAAATATGATGCGAAATATCAGATTTCTCCAACCCGGTACTCCCCATAAATACTGACCGCTCCCTAAGTTGCCCTTTGGAGCCGGTGCTTTTCTCCGGTTTCTGTAGTGTTAAGTGGATGAGAGTCATTGACTTCCCCTGGACGGAACACTAATCCATCGCAGGTTAGCCCACAGCAGAAGCAGGTACTCATTTTACCAACCACGGTAGGATGGAAAGCTGAGTCAACTTTGGCGGAAAAGGTCACATAAATTGTTCAACACTCGGCTGAGCCGGGAGTCGAACCTGGGACTTTGTGGTTAGAAGGCAGAGATCTGCGCCAACCACGCCGCCGTTAAAAAATGAATAAAATGTTAACATACAAGTTCGTTATAAAACAGGTAACTAACAGTCAAGGGTGCATGACTAGCTTCCAAAAAATTAAGAACTAAAAAAACTAGAACAATAGGAAGAGTGTTTAACTCTATCTGACCATTCTAGTTGCTGACGGGCATCAGAGAGGTCGAATATTCGCCCCTCATCTACAACCATTCTGAACATCGCAATGACATTCAGCGTGAATACAAGGTTGAAGTTATAAACTTATCCCAGAAATATACTTCAGCAAGATTCGAACTACAATAACCACTAATACTACTGCTACTACTAATACTAATACTACTACTGCCACTACTATTACTATTACTACTACTACTACTGCCACTACTACTACTACTACTACTACTACTACTACTACTACTACTACTACTAATAATA
>JAODFW021558745.1:0-13672 GCA_027575235.2 Palythoa mutuki
AATATACATATATAGATCTTTTGTAACCTAATCTCAAAAGGAAATGCAAATAAATTATTATTGTATTGTATTGTATTATTGTATTATCGTATGAGCAAAGTTTAACCTTACCTTTCCCATATTTCTATCTCCACGAGGAGCTCCCCCGACATATTCTACAACAGTAACAATGTAATATTGTAACACTTTACAGTGTAAGACGTGCTACCAACTTGGGGCATGTTGAAAAATTGATTATCCCGAGTTCTCTGCTCGGTGAACATTTGGGAACACACGATCAGTGAAAGCAGGGATTTTAGTCGAAATAGAAATGTGACAATGAAAACAAGGACGAAAGAAAGAGAAATTGAGTTGGTCGAGAAGTGCTCTAAATTTTCCTGATATCTAACCACTGTAAATTAGAATATTTGTTTCTAATTTATCATTAAATACTATAAAGATAGAGTTGGCTAAACATAGGAAATCAAAGACTAATTCTTATGATATGTTTTAAGGAAAGCGAAGATTTACAGTTGGAAATAAAAGAATTACCCTATATAACACTAACCCAAGCAAAATGTCAAATCTAACTTTTTCAAATTGCCCGGGCAGAAAAGTTCTAAAATAAAAATATAACGATTTGCGTTTTGAATTTATTCGACAAAGGCTATTCTATTCATTTCGAAAGTCAGAAAAATCAGTTACCGCATACTAGCGTATAAATAGTGAGATTGTGCGGATAAAACTTATGTGGAGAAGGAAGTCGTTTTGTACTTTTACGCAGATTTCATGTACAGTAGAGACAGAGCTCTAAGAGGATTTTCTAAACATGGTCCCACGTGCTTCATGTTTAAAGTTATCTTCACTTTAATTTCTCCTTGGGGCTAACTTACGTTTTGAACACCCCCATATATGTGCTAGAGTCCTCTTAAAAATAAACTTGGAATTTACCTGTTTTGTTGATGGAACTAAAATGTCCATAGGTAACTGAGTAACCTGAAATGATAATCAAAACGCGAAGTCAAGACTTATTAAGTCTAAGAGCGTCTGTTTTCAAGCGATCGTTCCACAAAACCACTGCAAACTCAAATCAATCAAATGAACTTAAAAGCAGCCACATGGGCCAACAAAGTGATTTAATAAACTCGCCAATATGCAATCATCTGAATAAATTCGTTACGAAGAAGTATTTTCTTTCGTGTACGAGTTGACCACAACTACCGCATGAATAGATAAATAGATACTGCTAATAACAATAAGTCAATATTCATTTGGCATTAGTTTTGGCCTTTCTACGGTGCCGTTTCTGTTACTCCCTTACCGAGCGCTCTATCTCAAAAGGTCGGACGCCAGATCTTATAGGAGTGCTTCAGCTGCACTAATCATGAGTGCCACGTCTTTCCAGGTGTTGTGCTAACCGCCGCAGCACTTCATCGATACCCTCTTGTACTGGCCACCACGGGAGCGTTTGCCTTCTTTCAGCCCACCAAAGAGCAGAGTTTTTGTAATATTTTAATCCAACATGCGCCATACATACCCAGCACACCTAAGTTGTGAGTGCTTCTACATAGCAGAGATGCCTCTCCATTGATGCTTACCTGACGAGGGTTTTAAGGCTTTTTTATTGCGTCAGGTCGCAGAACTCCCTCAAATGGGGACCTGCCTCAAGCCAGCGTTTACTTAGCTGATTTCGCTGATTGTCTACTATTGGACGCTTCAGTTTCAGTTCATTTTCACTCGGTTTCGACTATTCAGCCTACACGGCACTATTGCTCAGGGCCCTCACACCTTAAAGTCGAGTTGAGGCGAATATTTGCTCTCCGGTTAAGGTGGGGATTTACCTTTTAGCTGGTCCCGTCCGTTGTATGACGCTAACTCGCGCTCCGGCTCCCGCACAGCTTAGAAAGTACGAAACAAAAACATGCCTTCTACTGATGCCTTATAGAGGACCTAAGTATCTAGGGCTCTTTCCTGCCATTCAGTGCGCAGTTGAGCTGATTGTCCTGTCGACTACAAACAGCCCATGTTTCACGCACATTCAGTGCAGTAAGGAAAGGAGGATAAATTCTCGATACACTTTCAGCTTGGTCTGCATGCTAATCCCTTCTCATTCCTATACTTTGTCAGGAGTCTTTCTAAAGGCTGAGTCTATGGTAACGTGCCAGAATACACCTATTGGTATCAATTTAGATGGTAATTGTTTCAAAATTAGAGGCGGCTTTAGAAGCAGAGTTTTCAATAAGCGGTTAACACTTCTGGATTTGCAACGGCTTTTTTGTATGTCTTTAATTGCCTAGTTTTCAAGACATGGGAAACGTTTGTAATTTGTGTAAACCTACATAATGTTCATTACCATTATCATTTTCATTATCTTATCATTATCTATATATTAAAAAGTCGTTATTCTTAATACCATTATCATCATTATCGTTGTCCCTGGTGTTAGCATTGCTATCGTTATTAACAGCCCTATCCTTATTGAAATCCATTACTACTGTAACTCTATCCTTATTAACAATAAGTACCAACTCTATCGTTAATACCACTCATTATCGTCCCTACAGTTAATAATACTTGTCATCATCGTTTATTAACACATTTTACCAAATCTATCGTTACTTATCGACACTTATTATCGACTTAATTAAATTCCTTTTGAAATAACTGGTGTTTCCTGCAACTGGACTGCTTACCACCAACATGATTTCAGCATTAATCGCATTTTTTTGAGTCTGTAATCGCAATCGTTTGATCAACCAATCAAAACTTGCAGAGAAGGCTACACAGCCAATTAGAACCCAGGAAAATAGCGATGTACAAACCAAATTGCGCTTCATTCAGTTCAATGGACCTTTTGCATGCCGCGCGGGAACTGGTCACCGGAGGATGATCTTCACGATCATTTTATTACATTTCACGAAGCTGAATGTTGTCAGCATAAAAGGAAAATGCTATCGCTCGATGTCTAAACGGGAAAGCCTTATGAGATAAAAATAATCTTGGAATTCGGCAACTCGGAATCAAATTTCGTGTTCACAAAATGTTCTTGCAAAGCTGGGCAGGGACATTGTCATCATCTCTTGGCTTTAGCCTATGCCGTGTTGAGTTCAATGAAGGATAGTGATGGTGCTTCAGCTTGTACTTCAAAGCCTCAACAATGGCATGTTCCTAGAGGTGCAATAACTGACCCCAACCTGGATGCAGCTAAATTTTTTAAAACCATCAGTGGGATCAGTCTACCTTTTTACGATCCAAGATCTCTCAAGAGAAAGGACTCGGAGGAAGGCAAACAAACATTTCAAGAGATTCAAGATAAACGAAAAACGACTGAGCCCTCTGATCCGACTTCTTTACCTTAATAACACCTCTTAGCATTTTTGGGTTGAAGTTCTACAAGTTTCTTCACTATTAGCTGTCATTGCTACCTAACGAGCAAAGGTAAACGTGCACGTTAATAATTAGCTATGTTTCGTACCTCCCGTGACCAGTCCCCGCGCGGCTTGTAAAAGGTCTATTACCATTGTTTATCGTTATCAACACTTATTATCGACTCTGTCGTTTTTAACACTTATTAAATCATCTCTATTGTTACACTAGAACGTTCTTACCCATGTAGTCTCCATTTGAAATCTGATCCTGGGTTGAGAACTCCGTATCACTGTAACTGGAGTGTTTCAAAGCGACAGCAATACCACCTTCGAAATAAGTAAATAGAACATCGACGTCGTTAATTTCTTCATGAAAAACAACGGTTAGAACTAAGGGACTTGTATACCACGTGTAAACAACAGAAATTGTTATATAGCTAGTACGTTTTCGACTTGAATGCGCGCTCTCATTGGCTAAATCGAGGTCACGTTGATGAGTTCAAATCAAATGGTGAACATTGCTGTCGCGCTGTCACGTTTGAGAGCGGGAAAATTCGGCGGGAAAATTGGTGTCCACGTGTACTAAAAGTTCGTTTTTGCAATTTGTTTTCATTCAAAACAAAAATGGAACGCCAAAGAAACGTTTTGCCTATCTTACAGAAGATGAAACTGGAGAACTCCTTGTAGAAGAAAGCTCCAAAAACACTCAAGACGCCACAAGAATTGCTGTATCAACTTTACGTATGTATCTCCAATCAGAATACGTATATCGCCACGGTCACTAAATTTATATATACTTATAACAAATAATGGCTAATCCTTAATCGCTCGACGGCTCAGAATTCGGAGTGAAAATAGATCTTGAAAAGAAGGGGCAACTGGAGCAGGTGGAGAAACTCCCTTCCTTCGAGTTAGAACGAGATCGACAAACTTTAGCCCATGTATGAAACCAGAGTTCGATCCTGAGATCATGTGGGAGGAACGAATTCTGACCTATCAACGGCCATCTCGACTTCCTTTTGTAGTAAAAACAAATCTTCACAAATTCACCAGGGAAGGAAGGAAGCATTCACTTGCATTTAACCTTGGTACTTAAACAAACCTTTCCAGCGTTTTATTCCAACAGCGCCCATTACTATCGCCTCTGTGTCTTTGGTGAACTGCGCACTGAAACCAGCCTGGCAGTAGCCATAGTAGTTGTTACCTTTTTCTTCTGCGAACAGAAACAATTACAAAAACTTTAATCCGATAAATCATGAATTATAGGACTTCCAGGTGAAGTATAGGCGTAAATTTTGTGGGATGTGGACAGGATTAAAATCACAGGGCCTGCACATGCGTAATAATGTTAAGTTCCAGCCACGCATGTGCAGAACTTACCACATACCAGTCAGAGATTTGCACGTTTTGTATTTTGTCTTTATTCAAATTGGCCAACAAGGATCGTTTCGGTTAACATAACCTGTTGTAACTTGAACTCAAGAACGAGGCTCGTTGGGCTAATTTGATTGTAGGCAAAAGAATATTAAAATCACCGCCGTTTATTTTAATAAGGCTCATTTATACGTTGTTAATTTATGTAATTTTCCTGAACTCTCTCGGAATCTGAGTAATGTTTTTCACCTCTGATACAAAATGTAGTGGTTAAACAGTTCACATTAAAGGACAGGAATACATGGAACATTGCGAATACTATCCTGCTGTATGCGTTCAATGAAGCTTTATTGCTGAAACAATAACATTTTCATCTATTTTCCTCTTCTTTTAAAAGTTTTTTTTTTCTTGACGTCCACCCCCTACCCACGAGACCCCCTCCTCCTTAACGTCCATAAGCAGTTATCAGATCGGTATTGCGACACCCCCTTAACATCCTTTGGTTAAATTTTCCGACGTGCATTGCTGTTTTCTCGGGAATCTGAGCCTCTTCTTTGTTTGCTGTGCTACGCATGGGTAAACAAGCAAAATGATAACTGATAATGAACCAGAAGTGCAAGAAGAAAGTTATGTGATTATGCTGTAT
Source organism: Palythoa mutuki (assembly GCA_027575235.2). Taxonomy (NCBI): domain Eukaryota; kingdom Metazoa; phylum Cnidaria; class Anthozoa; order Zoantharia; family Sphenopidae; genus Palythoa; species Palythoa mutuki. Next base: position 5,368 of record JAODFW021558745.1, read on the forward strand.
CAGCTTGCGTGACGGCAGATATTAAGCGATTCTGTGCTATCTCGTGAGATTTCACGCTTTGACAGCTTTTAATCGCGTAGTTTTGGACTTTGTAGACACTGTGGCGTGGGAAAAAGATCTTTTAAAGAAATCGGTATAGCGTGAATTAAAACGTGCTGACGAAGCTAAAATAACATTTTTTTTAAATATGCGCTTACATGGTGGCCACAATTGGAATATATTTCCATTTTAAAAAGGTTTCGAGATCTTAAGTTCTAACCCAGCTTTTGTTTGTTATTCATTAACATTTTTATTGCTACGATAATCACTTTCATCTTGTTGACGACGATTTAGTTTAAATAAGCATCCGAGTAAGAAGTAGGCAAACGGCTGATCGCGTTGTATTGCGGTATTTCTACAGGCCCGCATTAGAATATTTATATTGTTTTATTGACATCACATTAATTTTTTAAAATATGTTTGAGCTGAAATAACAACTTAATGAAACTTTACTTTAAAGCAATGTTTCTTTTGTACTACAACATTTCCTTCAGTGGTAGTAAACTCTAGACCAAAAGCCGGGAATTTTCGGTTTTCTCTTTTTCTCTATGTTCCCCGCGTGTAATATTCATAAACAAACCACAAAATTTCAACAAGAAGGAATGAAAGAGTGAAATTAAGAACGTCTTATTTTTGGGCCTGAATGTTCTTTTAAATACTTAAAAATATTTGGGGGATTTTAGCCTCAAATGTTCTTAATATGATCATACGAATTTCGGTGTACACGCGTTTTTTTATTAAGGGAAGCCTCACATATCGATTTTGCCCACAAGAAACGTCAATCTTAGAAACGTCAATCTTAGAAACGTCAAAAATATTTATCAATATTTTTGTGCTCTGAAAACATTGTAAAAGTCTTTATGGTTAACAGAGAATACGTTCTACGACTTTATTTAAAATGTCTTCGATGAAGTTTGCATCAAAGTCAGTTTTATCATTAGATTTGATTCCGCTCAAACTTCTGTGAGTCTTCAAATTAAAAAAAAAAAAACAGTAATCGTACAACTTATGACCGAATGCAAAAAGTAACAAAATATAGAACACTTTCTGGAGAAAAAAAAAATTACATCAACTGCCAGCAGTGACCGCCAGCTCAACAGAAATGAATGAGCTTCAGGCTGATTTCATCGATTTCTTGGCTCTCTGCATGTGAAGAATACTCGAATTGTTTAACAAAAATATCGATTTTTCCCACGATGTGTCACAGAGAAACGTCACTTCTGTCAACCACCCCACCCCTAAACGTAAAATTGACATTTCTTTTGGGCAAAATCGATATGTGAGGCTTCCCTAAACGAAATAAAAAGTTAAATTCCTCGTCTAAACAGTGCTGGTTTGAATCGGTTACGAGATACTGCGCAGGTAAACAGGCTTTTACTTTCAGTTTTTTTATAATTCATTGTTACCTTTATTTGGTGATTCTACCAGACTGACTATACGTTTCGTAGACATCGATAGAATTTGTCTCTATAAAAACTCTTTTATGTACGATTCTACTACCAGTTAGACCTCGTGATAATTAACTGTAAGTGGATACATAGTTTTAAAACTGGTAATAAAAACAAATGTTTCTCATAAATTTGGATGACTTTCTCGGCCTCTTTAGGCCAATGCCGCCATTTTTTCAATATATACCCAGTTCACTTCTCTAAAACAACCTCTAAAGCAATTACCTACTGACGCATCAATCATGCCTTTGACGTAAAAAGAGCAGCATTGTTTTATTTCGTATTCGGGTACAAACATTTGCCATATATCCCGACAGCATAAAACTCTGATCTTGTCTTCTCGTACCTACTAAACTATGCCAAAAATTTAAAAACAATTGCAATGTAAAAAAAAAAGCTCAGGTTGAGGCTCGACAACTGGGAAAATGTTTTGGAAGAAAGTTGAATGAAACTCGTGTAAAGAATAAAAAGATTCACTGCAATATTATCTGAGAAATAAGTTTACAAATTATTCCAAAAATATTGAATCGAAGGTATTTCACCTCCAGTACAACCGTACAATACATGTGAGTTGCAGAGCGTTTCCTATGACTTGTTTCTAGTTTTGCTTTTTCTTCGATATAAACTGCTCATAAAATTAAAAATAAGAACAAATTAAGAATAATTTTAAGTTGAAATCTCCACAAATTTAAGTGCAATGAACTTCGGCAAAGTTTACTGGTTCTTATAAAACAGTGTGTTGTTGTCGTTGTTAACATGATGGTGTCAAATTTAACTGTTCTTCTCAACTTTATCTTAGGATTAATTAAGTTTTTCTGTGACGATGGATCGCGGCTGCATGTGCTCAATTTGCCCTGTAATTAAGTACTAATATATCATCTTTTTCTTCAGTTTCTGTCATTTTCAAAGTTTACAAGCAAAAACAATATCTTTCAAAAAAAATAAAACGTTTTATCCAGATATATTGCATTAAAACCAAAAACATCAGACATAAAGCTTAGAAAGATGCAATCCAATTCGGATACCTATGTTCTTGTTAATTTAGGCAACTCCTTGATGTAGAGAAAATTCCTGATGATTAGAACACAAATACCAGTTAAAATCCTAAATTGAAAAGTATATATATATGGGTTTTTTTTATTATAATAGATCTTAACCAATAAGAAGAATGAGTTTTATCTGCGAATAGACCACACTATGAAGAACATGCCCTATCTGTTGCCGCAACTGACAAGAAAGTTAACACTACCTCGATAGTTCGCTTTCCGTGTCGCTGATATGCTAGATGAGGTAAGAATCCCATCGTACTCCAGGCTAGGGTCAAAACGAGTAATAAACAGATCAGTTTTTGAGCCGTCATTCTCGATCAGCTCAGTAACTTCTTTTGATTTGCTCCACTTCGATTCCTGATAAGGTCTACCAAGACGTGGCCTCCCCCAGAGATATACTTCGACTGACCGCCTTTAGCACTTAAATACAAATTTAAACCATTTTTTAACGCCCCCGATTTAATTAAACGTAACACCTGCCGAGTGGAACAAAAAGATTTTCAGTGCCTTTAAACGTCATTTAAAAAAACATCCAGCCGCGCTGAAAACGAAACATACAAGTTAACTTAAAAGTTTTTTTGGTACTTTATGTTGTTTAATAGTTTGGCTCAGTATAATTATTTATTTACAGATTTTCGTGTTTTGAAAACGTTTGTTGATAAGGCACTAGTATAAACTTTTTAAACTTCTCTGAATTCCTTTTGTTTTTCTTAAAACTCTACTGAAATGATTATGTAATGAAACTAAATTCAGATGAAATAATGCGAAGCAACAATACGACCAAATTTGCTTTTGCTTTAAGTGATTGTTTTGTCCCGGGTTTTTCCCTCGATTTTTCCAATTTAATAATGTTTTCGTAAGGGAACCACCAAATTAATCTACCAGAGTCTTTACACAGGAAAAAACATTGCCATTAACAATCAGCGAAGTCCACTGCCAATATATATTAACAAAAAATTGTACAAAGCGATTATATTCAAGGAATCTCTCAATCGTTCACTATTTAAACTTAGCAATTTGTATATTGTTTATATCTTATCCTAGTCGATAAGTAGTGAGTGGGAATGAAATAGTTTTGTGTTATCGATAGCAACACGATTTTGCAAAGTTATTTTATGATTTATGTTATTGAAATAGGGATGCACATGAATTTAAAAACCCACGAGTGGCAATATTTTGGCTGGATTTGAACTTTTTTGGTTTGTTATGTTCATGCTCTTTTTCTTTATAACAGATTTTTTTTTCGAAAGCTTTGTTTTTTTTTTTTGTCTTTTAAAACAAAAACCAAAAGTCTTGTAATTGAAATAGCGGTCAAAATAATTAAAGATTTTTCCGTTCTTAGTCATTAAACTGAAAAAAAGTGGACGAAAGGTCTTCTTGGTTAATTAAAGTTTTAAAAATGACGACAATGCTTGTGACGCTGTCTAACGGTAAAATAATGGTCTTGTTTTCATTTCTTCGTTAGTCAGAATCTTTATTTTCGTGTCGAGTTTTCATCAAAGGCCCGAGTCATGCAAACTTGCAAAAAATGCCAACTTCTTGATTTCGCAAAACTATTGACATTTTCTAAATCTACATTTGAAGACAAACAAAATGAATGGTCACTTTACGGGATTTCAACCAGGGGTTGAAAAATTGAGATTTTTTGGTTTATCAAGAGTTCTATGTGAACGAAACAAATGAACGGGTTAGAAATACAAAAACAGTTCTTCAGCTGTTCTTGAGTTTATCTCGTTGTACCAATTTACAAGTGTACAAATTTTTGGTTATTTTGACGTAACATGCTAAAAAAACTTTTATTTCATAGTCCAGAACAGAAAAGAAAATACTTCAAAATATTGATTATTGATTATTCTTCTTGCTTTTTTCAAAAACAAATAAAATTAAAAATCCACACATGCTCACACTTTCAGTAATCACATTATTTTCAATTACTTTACATCAATTAATTTAATCTGGTTTACGTTATTTTGATGAAGTTCGCTGGTAAAAAACAGCAAGCTCGTCGTTCCTCGCATCAGGAAAACAGCGGGCATCTAAATCGTACGTTAAAAAACATATTTCATCTTTAAAGTAAATCAGCAGTTGTTTTTGTACCGGAAACTAAGGACAATACAAGCGCAGCCAAAACAGACAGCTAGCTTGCCTACATTCATCGGTATATTTTCTCTAGTTTGTTATAATACTCCGGTTTCTCTTTGTCTTCATGAAAACAGGGAAAAAGTTTTTCATATCGCCCTCAATACTTCGAGGAAATTTCAGATATTGAAATTGAATTAAATCCAATGGCAGGGGCTTGCCCGAATAGTAATGGTAACTGGGTGAAGTTCGCCCTGTCTAGCTATTGCACTGTAAAACCCAAATTTTCTGGTTTATATCTTCTTCTTATGCCTACAACTTAAAATATTTTAAAAGGTTCTGGAAGAAAATAAAAATAATCTGATTCTCATAAAAGTGAACATTTTATGATTTAAATGAATGTAAACGTTTCACAAATGTATTCGTTTCAGTATATTTGAATACCGTTAAATAGGGTTGTTCAATGTTAGATCTTTAGCGATTAATCAAATGTTTTTTTTTTTAATTCAGAACTATAATTAACAGGTGCGGTTTTTTCGTAAACAACCAAACCTTATTTCCAAACATTTTCAAGAAATTATAATGTTGGTTACAAGAACAGCCCACTGCTCTTCATGACACAAATTTACAAGGTTGTCCTTGAACTTTCTCATTTTTATCGCGAGCCAGAATCAGTTTCAAAAATATTTTTAGCAGAAGCAACACTTAAATTCATTTTATCATTACTACAAATAACGTTTGTTTAGATGATCGCTTGCAGAAAATGTCAGCAAGGAGCACAAAATAGACAAAAAACAACAAAGACGCTATATAAGAAAATAAAATAAGTTTTCCGTGCCTTCAAAGCCTGGTGAAAGACGAGGCGAACGTTTGGTAGAAATTGAGAGCAGATCTGTGAAAACCTGAGACGTAGTCGAGACTTTTCACCTGCTGGAGAATTCTCACAAATTTTTCCGAGGTTTTGGGCACGAAAAACATGTTTTATTTCTTTTATAAAATTATTATTTTTCTACAAAAGAAATAGAAAGACAATACACGAAGCGCGTGTAGTTTTATTTCTTGCAACAGCAAAATGTCATTTTCGTTCTTCATAGAGCTATGAAAGCACACGTGTTGACCAATCAGAAGGCAATGATAACATCTGAACTATTTTATAAAGTAAATCAAATACTTAAAACACATTCTCAGGTTAGGGCCTGGCCCGTTGCAAGAATAATTGTCATTCTAGGAAAATGAAAACTCTTGCAAGAATACCGTTAAATACAGATTCGCAGTCACAAAAAGCACTAAAATATATAATAAAGCTTTTCAAAAGAAAAATGAAATAGTTGTTTGGATTTGGCAGTCCAATTACAGTGGGAACACTCGAACCATGAGCACTTGGCTTTATTTTGCTTTTGATTTTTTTATCTTTCTACTGCTTTAAATCTTCTAAAAAGTAGGTTTGAACTGCTTGGAAAACACAGAGTGGTCGAAATAAAATATATTTCTAACTGATTTACTCAAGGAATGTAGGTTAAAAAATAATGAAAAAGCACAAAGTGTTCACGGTTGGAGTGCCCTCGCTGTAACAGATGCAGTGGCTTCGTAAACAATAAAACTCCAGTTTGAAAAGATCTTCAAAGAAGAGAATACTCGACTATCTAAAATTACCTATGAATCAAACTGCAAGGCTGATTATCAGTTTCAGATTTTATTCTCAGTTACTTTAGTAATCTCAAGGGCAACCTTCAATGCCACCAGATAATACATTAAACTGATTAAAACGGTTGTTTTTGTTTACCAAGAATGAAAAATGAAACCTGTCAGAGAGAGCCACGAGACATTACGCTAATTTTTATGTACTGATTGAACTCTTTATATAAATATAACTCTTTATATATGTGAAGATAAAGTCTAACTAGTCATAAAGTGCTCAATGCTGTGGTATAGCAGAGCTAAGTATACATTAGTTGAATAATTCAATAAATATGACGCATCCATTCTTTGTAAGAGTTATAGAGAATCGATGCGTCATCTTTAATTTTCCAACTAATTTATAACTCTTTAAATATATTTTGAAATATCCGTTACATGAAACCTGTCAGAGAAAGCCTCCAGACATTACGCTAAATTTTAAATATATTTAACTCTTTATATATATATCACTCTTTTTATATATTTTTTTAAAAGTTTCCGTTACATGAAATTAAGTTATAGCAGGTAAAAACATCGATACCTAAACCGAGAAAAAAACGTGTGTCAAGATTGAATCACTTGAAAGTAAACATTTTGGGGCGGTTTGAAAAGTACATAGTTGCATTTTGCCATGATTAACTTGAGTTAAGCTTTTAAAAGTCTTTTCATAACATATTTCTACCAAATAAAAATATCTTAAACGTAACTTCAGTTACTGACAATACAGATTATTCAAATATGACATAAACTCGCATTGTTTTTCAGTCAACTGCATGTACAAATCGCTCTTTTGATTTATTTTATTATTTTAGTTAACAGAAGTATATAACATGTCTTTCAAGTTCTAGAAGAATGCAAGCTAACCACTATAACATTTATAAATGTTTTAAATTTTTTAGAGAATTTTTTAAGTGTAAAAACAACATATCAAAACCACTTTACACAACGCAGGAGTTCCCAAGGCTACACAATTATTGGCAGTAGGAAACCTAAAATGTTTCCAAAATGTTCTGTAACTGATATTGTTTCGGCAGATTAAATTCTGAACCAACTGCAGAACGTTTTAGAAACAGCCCCCAAAGATATGCGCATTTATTGAGTTGGTATGGAAACTAAAATTAAGTAAAATATCAAATAAAGAGAACAGATAAAAACTATTTTGTTTAACCAGCTCTTCTTAACTCTTGAGCGAATGTGTGATAAACAGATTATTTTCGCCGCAACAAATTGGAAAAGATGACATTTCGAGCGTTGGTCCTTCGTCATGCTCTGACGAAGGGCTGACGCTCGAAACGTCAGAGTTACAATTTCTTACGACAATGATAATTTGTTTATCACAAATCACTTCAAGTTTATATCTACTCGCCAACTCATTGAATAGTTTTGTTTTTCAAAAAACTTATTTACTTAAAGTTTCCTCTTAGTTCTACCGTGTTATCTGGCTAGTAACCATAAAGATTCATAATGTATCATTTTTATATGCATGTTTCGGTTTTCAAAGGTTTATACCTTCATGCATCCTTTTCATTTCGCGTAAAATAAATTATGGCAAACTTGATATTTAAACTTTCTAGAAAAAACTGACATTTTTGAGATTTTACTATATAATGAGAAGTGTGATAATCGAGTACAGACAGGCCATGGGCCATGTGTGTTTACGAACTGTATCTGGTTGTTTTTTTATTCTTTTATTTCTCATTATGTGTGTTGTCTATACACAATATACTATATTTGATAATAATAACGACTTAACCGTTGCCACATTGCTTCTGCTGGCGTTTTAGTCAATTTCAAGGTGCCAAATATCAAAGCTTAGTGTGAATTAATATTAAGCATCCAAATAGATAATTCACAGTACAGCAGACTTACAGATAGTAAATTTCTGTAAACAAGACGACACATTTCAATTTGAATTTTACAGACATGCTTGTTATATGGGGGAGACAATTTGACATTTTAGCACACGGATAAGAGAAAATTTGAAAACGGATAGGGCCCGGCCTAGCTCGCACA
>JAODFW021559733.1:0-13672 GCA_027575235.2 Palythoa mutuki
GTAGCATCTGAACTATTGTATAAATTTACATACATAGCTGAAAATCTCGAGACTACAGGTATATGAGTGATGCATATTAGTCGTTAAGATCAATGACTCTTTATTACATTTGCTATACTCTACCATATACGTTAGCCATTTTGGGTGGAGTAATAAACATCAAAATACGCTACCCTAATCATATTAGTGATAGTTTTCGGTAATACACGCTTTTTTTATAAGAACAACGAGGCTCAAATTTACCAAAATTTAAGAACAATTTAAGAACAAGCTCAGACTGAGGCTCGATAACTAGGAAAGTTTTTGTGGTAGAAAACTGACTAAAACTCAAAGTTTCACTATAAAGACTGCTTAGCAAACAATAAAGATAGTTCGCCTCTACATTCAGCATTGCGATCACATGTGTGGCACAAGGCGTTTCATTTCCCAATACATTGTTTTATTTTGTTTCGCTCACAGAAATAAATACAATTTGAGGCTGAAGTCACCAAAAAATTAAGAACAAGTGAGCATCAGCAAAAGATACTGGTTCTTATAAAAAAAAAGCGTGTAGAGCTACTCAGACGTACCATAATCGTAGTTTTTGAATACTTTTGAACCAACTCAACAGGTACGAATCGATCTAACAAAAAAATCAAGCACTTTCTCTAGTTTGGATCTTCAAATCTACAGCTGCTGTTGTTTCGTATTTGAAATGAAATCAGTCCAGTTTAGTTAATTAGCAGTGAATGTTTCTTGGCCAACTATTCTTTGAGTTTGAGGCAATTTGGTTTCTTCTACAATATTTTTAGGAAACGGAATATGAAAAGTTGGTATGACGAGCTTGTAACTAATATCAGCCATTTATTGCTTGAATTCACTCGCCCACTTAAATTATGCATATCGAACCTTGAGTTTCTCTACTAAAGTCCTGTGAAAGGATCTGCATGAGGAAGCGAGACAAAGTCACTAATCAATAATAATACGTTCAAAGTTTTTCATAGCGGTCCGTTAACGTGTATGTTCACAAGAAGCCAGTCTCACTTGAAAGGAAAAATTTTTCTTTAAAATTCGCATTCTGTCCTATGTGTTACGTGCTGAGCTTGTCTACCCCAAGTCGCAATACGGATTCCGCGCTCATAGGTCCACGGTGGACATGATTTTCTCGGCCCTCGGCCAACAGCAGGAGAAATGCCGTTAACAGCAGAGACGCTCGTCATTGCTTTCATTGACCTCACAAAAGCCTTCGCACCTGGTCAGCAAAGAGGGACTTTCGAGATGCTTTCCAAGATTGGTTGCCCATCCAAGCTCCAAAGTTTGATCAGGTCCTTCCATAACAACATGAAGAAAACAGTCCAGTTCAACGGCAGCTGCTCAGAATGCTTCGACATACGCAGCGGGGTAAAACAAGCATGTGTACTACCCCGACACTTTTCGGGATTGTTTTCGCTCTCCTCCTGCGTCATGCTTTCGGCACTGCAGCAGAAGGCATCTACGTCCGCACCAGGTCTGAAGGGCGACTTCAGTTTCAACCTGGCCCGGCCCACCATCACAGACATCGGCTCTCTGCGGACGAGGCAGCCATCGCAGCTCACTCGCAGTAGTAGCTCTAGACTTTGCTGACTCAGTTCGCTGAGGTCTGCAAGCTTTTCGGTCTCACCATTAGCATGAAGAAGACCAAGGTCATGGGGCTGAACGTTGCTGTCCGGCCTATAGAGATCACCATCTCCATCTCAACACCTCCCACCTGCACTGCCTTCGGCGAATCCTTCACATCTCCTGGCAAGATAGGGTTCCCAACCTAGAGATCCTCTCCCGTGCCGGCCTACACAGCATTTACACCATTCTCAGGCAGCGCCATCTGCGCTGGCTGGACCACGTGCGCCGTATGGAGGACGGCCGTATTCCCAAGGATATCTTCTACGGTGAACTGACGACTGGCCAGTGGGCTAAAGATCGCTCACAGCTTCGCTACAAAGACAGCGAGACATGAAAGCTGTGGGCATCAACACTGAGTGCCAAGCGAGCTCGCAAGAAGGAGCACATCACTGCTGCCAGTACTGATACTGCCTTCAAGTGCGACATCTGCAGTCTGGACTTCCTTGACAAACGACAATAAATTTTCTTGACAATTGTGACTTAAGTTTAAGCTTGGATAAATACTGTGAAAGAATTATTCTTGTTGTCACAAGCTTTTATTTCTCAGAACTATTAATCCTCTGAGTCCCTAACGGGAATCCGGCGAACCCCTGACCTTCTGATTACCGATTAGACGCTTTACCCACTGAGCTACAGTAACTTACGAGGGAAACGAGTTACTTAACTTGGTTCTGTGGATGGAACACCGTGTATATTAAGCCTAGCAGTTAGCAGGACATATATCCGGTGTTCCATCTACAGAACCAAGTTAAGTGACCCGTTCCCTACGTGAGTTCCTTTAGCTCAGTGGGTAGAGCGTCTGACCGGTAATCAGAGGGTCATGGGTTCGATTCCTGTTAGGGACTCAGAAGATTTTTTCTTCTGAGAAAAAGAAACTTGTGACAATAAGAATAGTTCTTTCACAAACGACAATATTTTTCAATTCAAAGTTGGACACAAGAAGGTTCCACTCTCTATCAATCAATCGAAGGCTTGGTCAAGATCCTGTCGGCTTGTGTCAGCACATGGAAATCCGTCTGGATTGTCACCTGAAATGAAACTCTACACTGTATAGCAAATATTAGTGTCCTCTGCTACCACTATCAGTCTTGTTCCCACCAGAGAAAAATGGTTGCTTATGCGAGCAAAACATCCCTGTGCCAGTGTTTTTCAACTCCCGCTCAGGGCATATGCCATTTTTTCTGACGAGTCACGGTATTTATTCTAAGCGAATAGTGATAAAGACTATGTACCACACCAGTAGGCATCACTTTTGACGCGCTCCGATTTGCTCCCGTAGCTCGGAATATCCTGTTTAAACAGTTGAATTAGGAAGGAAAACGAAATTCTAGTGTTTATTGGCTGAAGCCATCGGCCAATGCTGCAAAAACAAAAAAATGCAGGATTGAACACACTCGAGTATTCGAAGTTACTCTGATTTTGCGCTCTACACGGCCGACCAAATTCTTCCATATGCAAAATTGTTTCAAATCTGTACACTTGTGAAATCTTATTTTGTTCATATGACTCATTTAATGTACCTAAAAAAAGCAAAAAGGAGTTAAAAGAATAAGATGTTGATGTCACCTAGCTCGCAGCGATCGATGTGTAATAAAACAGTTGAGTTTTAAATGAATTTTTTTTTCTAAATAACAACAGTCAGTTGTCATAACCCCACACAGCACAATGATCATCTTTTCTCACTTGGTATAAATTGTATTATTTAATTCTTGCCGAAAAGCAATAGAGTTTTTTCACAGCTGACAAACTTCCATTTTAAACTTTACCGTCAAATTGCTGGAGCATGAAAATATGGCTTCACAGGGTCCTGGTGACAAGATTGACATTCCCAGAAAACCTTGCGATCATGGCATTAGTAAAATGGCGTTTAGCATCCTAATGTGAGTCATCTGTAGTCTACCGTGGGTGTGTTTGCGACACGTTATTTTCTGTTTAACTGTGTACACAGTGGGCAAACTGTTGACGCAAATAACGCTAACTTTGATTGATATTAGTCAAACTAAACCGAGTGAATGGCGCATGCGCAATGTCTACTATCCATTTCACATAGGCGTGTGTTTATGGCAGTAAACCACGGAAAATTTCAATTTGGTTTGAAATAAGATTTGTCTGATAATGGCACAAAACAAATTTCAAAGTAAAGTGAGTCGCAAATTATGCACAGCCAGAGTTATTCATATATTATCGCATTCGTACATTTTTCTTCCCAAAAGGTACACTTAAAAAGATTTAGTTTAAAAATTTACCGGCAACAACGTGATAATCCAGTTCTGAAAGAGCGTGTTAACTTTTCCTTGCTTTTCACAGTTATACTTGAAATTCATGCGGGAAACTAAACTACTCCACAACTGAGTTAATTTGCTGTAAGGTTTTGAATATCTAGTTGATTGTGCACTTTAATTCGTGAACTGATTGATCATGTTTCTAATCTCCATTTCAGTGTATTTTTATTTACAGCGAATTTTTTTCCCTGGTAATTCAAGTCTTATCCTGTAGCTTTACATAACATCAATGTTTAACAAGTTGTTGATATGGGTTTTTATGGAAATTGTTATAAGCGCCAACGAGAAAGGCAACACTAGCTTTCCTCGGCTCAAATCCGGAATTATTCTACTCTATTCTATCACAACGCTGCCGCTCGAAACATCAACTTTTCCCCACAACCTAAGGCAAATAAAATAACCAGTAAACCTTGGGTTGATTTTAACAACTACATTTTAATCTAGAAAACGAGTTTGAATGTTATCTAAATTTTCTTACGGTTTCGGAAGATAGCAAAGACTGTTGATTCTTGAAGATTTCAACCTTTCTAAATAGCTTTTATATTACAATGACTACAAAAATACTGCATGGACTGCCAGCAAGTCAGCTCCTTGACTGTGACAGTACTGCATCGATAAACCTTTGTACCTATTTAGTTCTGATCATGATCAGCCATTTAAAATTTTTGAGATACGAAATCAGGTTTTCAATAGCGAGCGAACGCGCAACAAACACGTTTCTTTTTATAAGGACCAGTAAATTTTGCCGAGGCTCACTTGCTCTTATATTTTTTTGGCGACTTCAGTCTCAAGTTTTTCTTAAATTGTTCTTATTTCTGTGAGCGGTTTTTGTTTAAGGAAAAACAAAATAAAACAAGGTATTAGAAATGAAACACCTTGCGCCACACATGTATTGCACTGCTGAATTTAGAGGCGGACTACCTTTATTGTTTGTTGAGCAGTCTTTACTGAATCTTTTTATGTTTCAGTCCCTAAGATTTAGTCAATTTCAACCACAAAAACTTTCCTAGTTATCAAGCCTCAGCCTGAGCTTGTTCTTAAATTGTTCTTAAATTTTGGCAAATTTGAGTCTTGTTGTTCTTATAAAGTTGTTCGTTGTTCTTACAAAAACAGCGCGTACTACCACCAATGGAGGAAAATGTAAGCAATTCAACGCAAAATCAAAATGTAAACTATATATTTCACGAGTAGGGCAAACTAAACTCATGCGGTCCGGATACTGTATGTCTGACCAGTTGTTTTCTGTCTCAACTCAGTATTTACGCTACAAAGAAATACATTTATGATAAAGAAAAACACTTCACGTTGAAATAAAGCGTGATATTATGCCCGCAAAATACAATTTTATTTTATTTTTCTTTTACTTTTTTAACCCGACCTACCGATCCAGCATTTTATCTCGCTGAAAACGACAGTAAACATAACGGTAACTGAGGGATCGCCTAACATTCTAATTACATTTTCTGCGACAGGTTGTTATCACTCTGTGCTCCCGAATTTTCGTTGTGAGAGACGTTTTCACTTCATTTTTGGACTCAAATAACTCGTTAGTATTGTGTCGGTCCATGTTTTTTTCTCCTTCAGTGCTGAGTTTAATACTGACTGATTGAACATTGTACGAGACCTTGCTTAATTAATCCATCTTTGAGTAGTAAATGAATCAGAAATGGCATAGCCGGAAACAAAAAAACAAATAACTAAGATTTTAAAATTTTGACCAAGACAAAAACTGACCAATTGCTCCCGCTTTTATTCTGTGTAAATGATTTTCAAAGGTAGTTGTTTTTGAAAATTTTGCATACGGTTAACGTGCGACTTCCTTGTCATTCAACCTATGAAAATACAAAAGTAGATCAGAATTAAATCACTTTCAGTTGCGTTTAAAAGAAGCTATAGACATGAACGACAGCAATTTCTGCCCTTTTACCGATAGCGCAGAAAAACAGACTATTGAGTACTACGGCAATTTTCTTGTTTTCTTGTGTGTGTTAAACGCGATATCAGGTTGTGCGGCAGCCGTTGGAAATTCCGTTTTCCTTGTTACTGTTCTGAGAACGCCATCCCTTCACTCACCGTCTTACTTTCTCCTATCAGGACTGGCTTTGTCAGATTTTGCAGTGGGAATTATAGCTCAGCCATTATGGATTCTGGTAGCAGCTTCCAAACTTCAAAGAAAATGTTCATTTTCCGGCATGCTTGAAACATTGGATTTTATTGCAATATATTTATTTCTCGTTTCATTTTTTACCCTCACCGCTGTTAGTATAGACCGATATCTTGTTCTCACATTGCATCTGCGATACCACGGTGTTGTAACTACAAAAAGAGTTTTTTACTTCCTTGGTTGCATTTGGATAGCGAACGGCACTTTCCCGATGTGGAGAACGGTTCTCGGCCAACACGTGACTAGAAACATATTCTTCGCGTTTTTAGGGACTGCCGTTTCACTGGCAAGCATTTGCTATTTCAACATATTCAGAATCGTCCGACGGCATCAAACCCTCATCAGATCTCACGAGTTTGCACTATCACAGAGGCAACAACCCGATGCGGCAAGCACCAACAGCGATATTCAGAGCGAAAGAACAAACAATACCTTCCCTGGCACAAAGTCTACCCTTACATTGATTATCGGGTTCTGTCTGTATTTGTTGAACTATGTTCCTTGGATTTGTATCTCGTTCATATATCTGCTTAAGAAGAAAGAATCAGCTAATTTTTACTTAGTCAAGTATATTTTTGTAACATTAATGCATTCAAATTCTGTGTATAACCCCTTGTTATACTACTGGCGTTTTGAAGATCTACGGGGCGCAGTTAGTAACACTTTTGAAATATTGTATTCACGTCTTAGAAAAGGATAAACTTTTCGAACTCAAATATAGAATGTACACGCTTTTTTTATAAGAACAACTTTATAAGAACAATTAACGAGGCTCAAATTCGCCAAAATTTAAGAACAATTTAAGAGCAAGCTCAGGCTGGGGCTTGATAATTAGGAAAGTTTTTGTGGTCGAAAATTGACTAAAACTCAACAAACAATGAAGGTAGTTTGCCTGAAATTCAGCCGTCCAATCACAGATGTGGCACAAGGCGTTTCATTTTCCAATACATTGTTTTATCTTATTTTTTCTTCATTAAAACAGCTCGCAGAAATAAGAACAAATTAAGAACAAATTGAGGCTGAAATCGTCAAAAAATTAAGAACAACGAGCCTCGGCAAAATTTACTGGTTCTTATAAAAAAAGCATGTAATTAACAGTTCTATGTTGACATTATTGCTTTCGGTCAGTCACTTAAAACTGCTTGTAGTTTTTCAGTAATATTGTTGTTTGAAAAAAAACATTGAAAATAAAATATCAAAACAGATTGTCTGGACTTGTGTTCTTGCATGCCGTATAGGTTAGGTTGGGCCGACAATTAAGTTATATTTCTGGCGCGCCGTTGACATTGGCGCGAAAATTGCTCCCAAGAAAATAGTGCTGATTAATTCAGTGTTGATGCTAGACATGGCTGATTTTACAGTTTAATCATCCCGAAACACACACACAAAAAAAAGATTGCGAACTCGTAAAGCAATTTTCAAAAACAAGATCTAGAATAATTAAAATTTTGGGGAATAATTATCTTGGGTTTTACGGAATAAATAACACAAACTGAAAAAATTATTTTTTCATTGTAGACCTAGCATGTCACAAAAAATGTATTTAGGAAGGAATCCATTAAACTATCGAGTAACTTCTTAAGTTCTTTCTTCAAATCAGAGTATTTTCAATTATACATCTACCACAACATAATTTCTTTAACGTTGAAATCTTAACTCATTTTCTGTATGCTAACATTTCTCCTGGGAGAAAAGATGTCACAGTTTACAGAGGCCCTAAAAACAATAACAAATTTTGCTAAAAATGTTTTGTTTGTAACTGAGTTTTTGCGTTATAATTAAAACTTTCATACAAATAAAAAAGTTGCTGCTTCTCAAATTAAAAATATTTAAAAATAAATCTTAAAATGTCACGACGTTCCGGGTATTTCTTTATCCTTCTTCAGGGGAAATGATCTGGAAACAATTATGAGACGTCTTTTGCTTTTAGCTGGTTATTTATAAAAATTTTTAACTGGAGTAGCAGTAACTTTTTATCAATACAATTTAAGAACAAGCTCAGGTTGAGGCTTGATAACTAGGAAAAATTTTGTGGTAGGAGATGGGCTAAAACTTAGCGATATAGCATAAATAAAAAGATTGACTGTAAAGACTGCTCAACAAACAATGAAAGTAGTTCGCCTCCGGCTAAATTGAACCGTACAATCACATGTGTGGCGCAAGGCGTTTTATTTTCCAATACATTGTTTTATTCTATTTTTTCTTCATTAAAAACAGCTCGCAGAAATAAAAAAAAAAATTAAGAACAAATTGAGGCTGAAATCGTCAAAAAATTAAAAACAATGAACCTCGGTAAAATTTACTGGTTCTTATAAGAAAAAGCGTGTAGTAAAGTGAGTGTGGCCTGATATGATGTAAACGATTTGTCCACTTGTTAATGAAACTGCTGTTGGATTCTCTCATAAAAACCTTTTAATTAGAAAGAAAGCAAACAAACTCTAATAACTGAGAATGAATTTTGTTTTCGTATGCAGCTGTACTTGAAGTTCTTTTTTTACCGTGTAGTATCCCTTTGGACCACCCTGCCAGTAAACATAAAACTGACTTGAATGCTTCGAGAAACATTTTTAAACGTAAACTTCGAAACTTCTTTTTAAAACATGTTTTTAATCCCTTTAACCTTCTATGTTTATATATATTCTTAGATTATATGTGTATAAATCTATATTTTTAGATAATTGTATTTGATTCTGAAAAGCACTATTAGGGTGAATTCAATAAAGTATTGTATTGTATTGTACTATTTCACAACCGGATATAGGAATTTTCATCTCCATTGAATGTCACCGTAAGGTTTTCAATAATAAAATAACTAAATATAAATGTAAACATGTTGTTTTTCATTTGCTGGTTCTTTAATTTATAAAAGCGCATCAAAACATCTTGTTTTTCGTATCATTCAGCGCTTTCGTAAATGATTACAATCTTTAATTTACAAAAGCGCATCAAAACATCTTGTTTTTCGTATTATTCAGCGCTTTCGTAAATGATTACAATCTTTAATTTATAAAAGCGCATCAAAACATCTTGTTTTTCGTATTATTCAGCGCTTTCGTAAATGATTACAATCTTTAATTTACAAAAGCGCATCAAAACAACACACAAAAGGTGAAATAAAGTACTTGTTGTTGTTGAAAAAAAAAATCTCCGTTTTCAAAAATATCCGGATACGTGTGAACAGGGCCTTAGTGTGGTCCTGCGTACATAAACTGCAACACACGTAGATTAATTGTCAATTAAAAGTTTCAGAAATGAGGATGGCGTCGTCAGTGACAACTGCAAAAAACAATAGTCAACACAAAAACTGCACGTTGGGACGCACTGACCCGAACACCTGCATGTTGTTGTTGCCGAAACAGAACGTGAAAAGATCTATTTTGAAGTTTTTTGGGACGACAAGGACATGATAGCAAAAATGTTCAGTAAAAAATTCTCTGTAATTTTTCACCTTCAAGGAGGAACTTTTACTCTTTTTCTGTTCACAAAACTTAAAGCGGAGAAAATAAATTTCTTATGACCCGCAGAAAGAAGTAAAGAGCAGCGCGTGTACGGCCTGACAGACCGCGTGTGAACCAATCAGAATGCAGGACATTGCAAGGTCATATTAATATGTTATTTACTGGCTGGGAGGTCCGTATAGTGAAACACTGCGGCCAAAAAAGTCTTGAAAATCCTGTCCAAGGCCGAAGACCGAGGGAAGCATTTTCAAGACCGAGGTCACAGTTTTTCGGACAGACAGACCCTAAGCCAGTAAAGTCACGATAAATAACTTAAATTATTTATTTTTTTCTTCTCTTTGAAAATTTTCGGAAAATCATCGGAAATATTTGGAAGTGTAAGAAAATCTTTGGAAATTTTTGAAATTCTTTGAAAATGCTTAGGAAACGTTTCTAAGGCAGTTTGTAAGACTTTTCGAAATTTTTCCGAATCTTCGGAAATGTTCGGAAACACTGAGCAGTTAGGAGTCCAGAATCGGGGTCCGAATTGTAGGATTCCGGACCTCTGGCCAGCCAATCAGCCAATAAATTTGTCCCTGAAACTGCACGGTAAAAGAAAGAGAATTTGAACACACGTTAGAAGGTTGATAAGAATGATCCTCACTTTCATTGTCTTTTTTTTGCTATAAAATCTAATAAGAATGACAAAACAGTTTTTTAACAGAAATAGAAACGCTCCCTTACAATAAAAAGTAGACCAAACTCAGTGCATTTTATTACGTTTAAAACAATTAAAAAGGGAAGACGCCACCGAAAAAGAAAACAAACTATAACCGCATAGCAATGAAAGTAGCGGTAACATTATATTATGTTATAGTTCTGTTTTATAATTTATGTATATATGCAATTTATTTAAAATTGTTGAATAAAATAAACCTGAAGCTTAAACTTGAACAAGTTTTTTAAGATGGAATACATTTCACTAAAAAACATTGTCATTCCAACATATAAAAATTGAAAGCTATGATGAAAAGAATGAGGAAAAAAATAAAGAGAATTAACGAGTTAAAACAATCCCCCATCATGATAAAACAGGAAATGATGATTTCATTTTATTTTATATGTTTCAGTTAATCTATAACTAAAAAACTAATCTATAACTGAACAAGGAAAAGTATGGTTAATAATAATAAACATACTCAAAACAAGAAGCAGGTGAATTTGTGTGCGCACACATTCCCGATCAGAAACTTCAAAAGGATTGGATCTGGGTACCACAACAGTCCCATAATGCAATGGTGTTATTTGTTAGTTTAAACAACATTAATTCGATCTGCAATATATGATTAAGTTTGTTTAAGCACAATGCACCCGCAGAATTATTTATACGAATCTTAATGTATATTTGTAAAACTTGATTTATTTGTACGCATCTTGATGTCTGTTTGTAAAGCTTGATTTATTTGGGCGCATCTTGATGTGTATTTGCAAAACTTGATTTATTTGGCTTTGCATCTTGGTGTATATTTGTATTTGTAAAACTTTATCTGTTTGTACGCATCTTGATGTATATTCATTGATCTTGACGTTTTATCCCATTCGGAGAAGCGTAAGGAAGTATGTAAAACATTGAAAGAATCCTTGCTCTTGTTTTCCTTGCAATACGTCGACGACAAGCACTGTAATTGCAAAGTTAATGATTCCAAGAATTGTTTTTCCTAACAGATTGCAAAAAGAGTACAAAGAATGCTATTTGGTAACCTATTTATTCACTCAAATACCCTAGCATTTTGTACTGTGTAACGATTCCAAGAAATACTTGTATTTCTTTGCAGATTGTAATAAAGTATATAATGCAACAAAAGGGGTTATTAAATCACCATTTTATCCCAATAATTACCCAAACAACTTGTATTGTACCTGGAAGATCGAGCTACCTCCAGGAAACACGGTTATCATTACTGCTGATGAGATGAACATCGAGTACACAACCAACTGCACTCGCGATTTCTTGGAGATACGAGACGGTTCAGACTGGTCAGCGGTATCACTTGGAAAATTCTGCGGCCCTCTTTCAACGCCCGTTGAAGTAAGGTCGACGTCCAATGAAGTTCATTTGACGTTTGTATCCAACTCCCGGGTCACTCGACCAGGATTCAAGATACAGTACAGCGCTTTGCGTACTGGTGAGTCAGCCCTAGGCAATTTATCAACATCTAACTTCTCCTTACATAACTCAAACAAAACATAATAACTGATAATGAGAAATAAAGAATTGATCAAGTGGAATAAGCTGTGGAATCTGAGAACCCAAATTCTCCCAAACTGCCTATATAGAAAGATTGGGGCTAAGTTGGGAGAATTTACCAACACGTCACTTGTGTTTGGGGCTTAAAGGAATAAGAGAACGTAACTAAACAGATTCAACCAAAAGTTGCGAAATAAAGGTTCGTCGCCATGAGATGTTTGAGAAAGCATTCCCCCTTCGTCGCAGCAATATGTAAACATTTATAAAATCATTTAGATAAAACGTGCGCTCTGATTGGTTAATGGGTGTGTTTACATAAGCCTGCGCAGTCATGTTTTTGACGTCACAAAACTTGATGGAATTTTGTTTTTATACAAAATATAGTTTCAGACATGACATAATGCTAATACTGAAACTTTATGTAGTTTTGATGCATGGAGCTAGGATAATTAATAAGGTTTCTGCAGAAGAAACGCCAAAGAAGAAAAAGGAAAACCTGCTTTGCGAAACTGAATACGACTCGATCAACAAGCAACATAAGCTCAATCGATGTTTACAACTATATTTTCCTATTAACGTTTACAAAGATAAATTGAAAATAAATATATCTATTACTTTAAATTAGTTAATTTGGCAAAGAAACAATTAATTTTTATTTAATTATTACTTTAAATAGATATATCTATTACTTTATTTTCTTATATGCACAAGAGACTATAAGCAAAGTAGCGATTCTTACAGTACTCTGCAGTATCAAATGAAACGTAAGCCACGGCAGATTATGATGAAATACAAACAATGTTTTTTTATTAGATTTGTTGAAGACCTTCGGTCTTGTGTTTGTACTATCTACTCTCGGGTTCTGTAGTTTACTTCTCCCAAACGTACCTCGGTTTGCATTAGCCTGTAGCTGTGTTTTTTTTCCCTACATGTCATCCATATCTCTATTTAGTATTTTTGAAAAAAACAAAATTGTGATTTCTGCTTTACTTCGACAGATTGCCCGCGTGTGATCACCGACTCCTTAGGAAATATTACCTCCCCGAACTACCCAGACTGGTATCCGAACAACTTCCAGTGCCACTGGTTGATTGCCGCTGATCAAGGATACCAAGTGCATCTTGAATTTGAATATTTTGAAGTGACGTATACAGGCGACTGTGTGGGGGATTATGTAGAGATAATTGATGGAGATTCTATTGAAAATGGCACAAGTATGGGAAAATACTGTGGCTACATCATGCCTATGCCCAAACTTGTATCCAAAGGGAACGCATTAGTCATCAGAATACACAGCGATTCAGATAAACCTGCCAGGGGCTTCCATGTTAACTACAACGTCACCGGAACAGGTAAATTATTTGACGAGTTGAAGATACTGTCATTTAGCTTTCATAACGTTTTCTATTTACGATAGATTGTGTTTTGTGATTGGATAGTCCTAAAGTTCGTGGTTGGCAGTTCTGACAGACGTTTCGACAACCTTTGCTGAACTGCTGAAGCCATCAGAATATAAATAAGGGAAGAATAGATTGTCAACCGAATGCTAGTATGTGATGTTTCTCTTGGCTTTTTGGTCAATTTAGCCATGATGCCATTAGCTGATAAACCCCAGTCGTGTTTTGTTATGCTGGTCAGTTTAAATGCGTTGCTAAAGTCAACTTGTTCTAGGGTGTTTGGAAAACAGAGACCCGGAAAACGAAGACCGAAGACCCGAAAAACGAAGACCAAAAAACGAAAACCCAAAATTTCAAAACTGCTAGCAAAAGCAAGGAATTCACTTGTTTTAGTTCTTACTGGATCCTAGTAGCGTTTTTGAGCAAATAACCGGAGGGTCTTCGTTTTCCGGATCCGGAAAACGAAGACCCTCGCTTAAAATCGAAATTACAAACAGCAGATAAAT